>PVKU01000694.1:275603-394362 GCA_004027475.1 Anoura caudifer
AGCCCATCCCACTGCTTCTGAGGCACTCAAGTTCTGCAAATTGCTGGCTCCAAGGGGAAGGGGGGGGAAAGGGGAAAGACACAGCAGCTTTCCTGTTCACACTGCCAGGCCCAGCCAGACCCTCAGCACCTTGGCACCTGAAGTGCTCCCCTGGACACCCTTCCAGGTGGCAGTGGGAGGTGGTGCAGAGATGGTAGCACCTGTAGGAAACCTGTAGGAAAGGAGGCTGGGGTGAGAGAGAAAGAGGTAGGAGTGAGGGCTTGTTCCCCCAACTTTGGACCAAAGGTCACAGTTGTAAAATGGGCTCCCTGAGGGGGAGGAGCAAGCTGCTGAAGCCCCATTGAGGGAGGCTGGTGGGAAGCGGAGGAATACAGCGCTCAGAAGAAAGCCCACTGTGCCCGTGCTTCTGGCGGAAAGTGCGGGTAGGACTGAGCACAAACCCCAATGTCAGGGAAAACCAGCCTGCCCGTCTCCTTCCCCCTCTTGCTCTCCCTGCCCTCAAGACCTGGGACCCTCCAGGAATGAGAGAGGAACACCTCCCCACAGAACTTCTGGGTGGGATGCTCCTCCCTCCCCAGAGCCTCCTAGCAGGAAGGAAAGGCTGAGTCTGTACTCAGTTTGGGGCCCAACCAGACCTGTGGGCTAAGTGACAGGAGACCTAGGCAATGTCCAGGGGAGATGACCTCTCTGGGGACTTTCTGCCTGAGACACCTTCTCATTTGGGCCCCCACAGACAGCTCTGGGTCTGGGGCAGGAAGTGGCCAAGGGCCTCGCAAGTCTGCTTAACCTTTCCTAGGAAGCACTAAGCTGAGACAAGGGGCCCCGGTGGGACAGCAGCAGAAGGAAGCAAGACCCACCTGCTCTCAAATCCCACAACCCTCCCCAACACCCCTGCCTGCCACCTTGGACTAGGGAGGAAGCCTTCCAAATGCATCCCACCTCTGTCCCAGGAAGAGCAGGGGTCCAGGAGTGACGCGGGGTCCTCCTCTCCCCTTCCCCGGAAGTCTCGCTGTCTGAGTCTTCTGGGGGATCCACTCTCCTGAGGGGTGAAGGTGGGTGGTAGGGGACACACAAGAGAGTAGCCAAAGTCTAACATTCTTCCTGGGGTCAGTTTCTTCCTGAGTTGTCAAAATAAAAAGAAAAACAGCAAGTTCTACACATCTTACAAAAATAAGAGACCTAAATATTAAACAAGCTGCATTTCTGAAATTTCCCTCTCGGAAACAAACAACAACAAACCCTTCTCTGGGTGTCCTTTATCTGCATTATGATGATATCCGCAGTCACCAGCCACCATCACTTTGCACTTGAATTACTAACACAGCCTCCTGCACCAACCCCCTGCTCCCACTTCCCCTTTTTAATCCCTTCACCAGCAGGGTCATGTAATCCACCTTCCACTCTAAGTGGACTCAGAATGAAATGAAAGTTCCCTGCCATCTCTGATGACATCTCACCAATCCCAGCACTGACTTGGGCTCTCCCTGCTCCCTGGAGTGTATGGTGCTCTCTCGTGGTGATGATACCGTTCCAACCACATGAACTGCTTTTAGCTGTAGGTCTCCAGATTTTGTGTGGCTGGAGCCTTTCATTGAAGCTTCAACTCAAAGTCACTTCCTTGAGTGACCTTGCTGATCCACCCCATCTGAAAGAGCCACTATGTCTCCAAGTCACTCTCGCTCAGTCACATTCTCTTCATAGTATTCACTACCGCCTGAAATTATCTGGTTATTGACTCCTGGTTTTCCTCTTCCACTGACATATAAACTTGTTGAAAGTTCCAACTTTGTCTGTCTTATTCACAACTGCAACCCAAGTGTCTAGAATAGTACCTGGCAGGTGGTAGACATTCCATAAATATTTCTTGCATGCACTAACCTTACTCATCCACCTGTCTGGTTTACAGAAGTCTAGAGCAGGAATTTTTAGCCTGGGTTCCTGTATCCCAAACAGGTTTGTGAACTTGGATGGGAAAAAACCCTAACTGAACCCAAACTGTAGTCATACATGTAACTTTATCAGCAATGGAAATCGTAGATATTTTCATATTATATTACATTGTATCAGATATCTCAAAATATTGCTTATTTTCATCACTCTTCAAACTTATGATGATCAGGCTCACTGCTAGATTGATATTTAATCATTAATAAAGAAGTACTATAGCATCAAAAATTAAAATTAAATAATTTAAATTTTTTAATTAAAAATTTTAAGAAAAAATAGACATATTAAGTGAATTGGTTTCCATGGTAATGTGATAGCCTGTAAGCATCGGTCTGAGGAGAAGTCTACGGGCTTCACCAGGGGACCAGGGGGTTGGGGGCACATGAAGGTGAAAGCATAGAGCTGGACTGTCCAATGTGTTGGCCACTAGCCACATGTGACTATTTGAATTTAACATTAAATTAATTTAATTTAAATTAAATTAAAAATTCAGATTCTCAGTAGCACTGGCCACGCTCGAGTGCTCAGAGGCCACATGTGGCTAGTGGCTACTGTAGTGGCCAATGCAGATTCAGAATGTCCATCACTGCAGAAAGTTCTGTTGGACAGCACTGGTCGAAAGCTTAATGACTAATTTCTGATCTGTCTGCCATTCTCTGCCCTCACCCCACCCCCAACATTACAAACTATGTTTTCAAACAGTAACATTGAGATTTGGTTGGAGACACAATGGCTTTTTCTCAGGTTGCTTGCTGTTCCCCTTTTTACGTAAGCTTTCACTCCGTCACCAGTCTCTGCCCCCCGTCATGGTTCAGAGAGTTGAGTTCCCCAGGGCAGTGTGGAAATGAATTACCTCCTTTACATCACTCTCAGGCTCCTGTCCTGGTCCTGGGCAGAGGACATGGCTGAGAGTAGTGAAAGACAGGTAGAGCTGCTCAAAATGG
This sequence comes from Anoura caudifer, assembly GCA_004027475.1. Lineage (NCBI taxonomy): Eukaryota > Metazoa > Chordata > Mammalia > Chiroptera > Phyllostomidae > Anoura > Anoura caudifer. The sequence goes on from PVKU01000694.1 coordinate 278,495, forward strand.
GACAACTAGAGCCATAAGCCTCTATCTCCTTGAGGGCCCCCAGTGCCTGTGGCCTTGCCCTAGAGGGGGCAGTGGCCATAGTGGGATGTGTGGTGGGCCCCTCCACCAAGCTAGGGCCTGACAGGAAGCCCCATCCTGAGTGCCAGTGTGGGCTGCGGTGGAACTGAGTCAGCAGGGACTTGCACCCTCTCCAACCGAGAGATGGTACTACAAGCACCCCAGCTGCACACTTCAGCAGTGACCTTCCTCCCAAATGGTCCAGGTTAGTAGACCAGCCACCACCACACGCATCAGCTGGCTTCCAGTGGTGGAGCAGTACAGCTCCAGGGGCCTCCCTGTCCCCCCAGTGGCCTACAGCTTCCCATGTGCCCAAATGCCATCTTGGAGAAAAACAGGGAGAGTGATGCCAGTTGGAAAAACTGACTCACTCAAAGGAGACAGCTTATGGGAATAGCTTGAGTCTACCAGACTGGACTATAATTCAGTTCTACCCACACTCCTCATTAGTCAGTGGTGTGGAGGTCAGGCAATGCTTAAGGACAATTGGATCGGTTATAGAAAGTTGAGAAGCTATGTTCTTTTTACACATCTGAGTCTGGTGTAAGTAAATCTGAGACTGGACTCTACCTGTCCTGAGTCATACAAACCCCTTGCTTGGGCAAAATATGGCTCAAGACATCTTCTGGCTCTTAGTGAATGAGGTTCTTATAAGACCTTTTAAACTAAAGGGGTGAGGTGTCAATTCCTGGAGCAGTAGTCCATTGTCACTGCACCCGTTCCGTATTTCTGTGCCCCACAATAAGATAGCCCCGGGGCCCCTGGTCTTCCAGTCCTCTCTACACAACTTCTGGCCAAACCTGAGATCCGTGCTTTGCAGAAGGACCCTCCCTCTGTGTGATGTGGGACAAAGACGTGGCTAGCCCTGCTTCTCTAAGATGAGGAAGAAATGTGCTTTGTCTGTAGGTGTTGGGGGTAGCATGTGAGACAACCACCGAGATCTCCCTTCTCCTGCTAGTGGTGGTGTGCGTGTGTGGGGGAGGCATAGGAAAATGGTGGCTTGGAGAATAAGGTCAGCAGAAAAGTATAGCACACCGCTTGACATGTGGTCTGCTGGCAGGAAAGCACTAGAGAAGTTGACTGTCTCAGATCAATTCCTTCCCCAAGCAGAATTTCATGGGCTTCGTTTCCCAGTCTAATTGGAGCATAAATGCTACATTTAATTGGATAATAGATTTAATTGTATGCTATGTTTTCTATGTTATGTTTTGTACTGGGTTGAATAGTGTCCCCGCTACATTCAGGTTCCCCCAGAACCTCAGAATATGCTCTTACGTGGAAGTAGGGTCTTTGCAGATGTAATCAGTTAAGATGTGGTCATACTGGGTTAGTACGCCCTAAACCAATGTGACTGGTGTCCTCATAATAAAAGGTGATGACACACAACAATACACACACACAGACAAAGAACACATATGATGACAGGGTCAAAGAATGGAAATGCTGTGTCTGCAAGCCAAGGAACACCAAGGATTTCCAGCAACCATGAGAAGCTAGGAAGAGGCAAGGGAGGGTTCTCTTACCAGGGGGGTCAAACTCATTTTCACCGGGGGCCACATCAGCCTCCCGGTTGCCTTCCAAGGGCCGAATGTAATTTTAGGACTGTGTAAGTGTAACTGCTCCTTAACAGTTAAGTGAGAGCTCGGTGCTGCCACCGGGTAGAAACAAGGTGTCGGGCCGGATTTGGCCCACAGGCCCTGTGTTTGACACCTGTGCCTTATAGGACTCAGACAGGGCGTGGCCCTGCTGACGCCTCAATTTTGGACTTCAAGCCTCCAGAACTGTGAGAGAATACACTTCTGTTGTTTCACGCCAGGTAGTTTGTGATACTTTACATATGGCAACCCTAGGAAACACATGCTGGGGATGGGGTATCATAATAATACATGCTTGCATATAATAACACAAGCTTGGGGGTGATCAGGGTGATGTAAACCCAGGTTACACAGGAACACTAGTCTTCTACATTTAAGGAGTCCAATAGAAGGTCTAGAGCATTGTCATTAAAATCCCTATTTTCTACTCCCCCACACACACACCCTATACACCCAATTTCTAGCCCCCAAACTCTTTTTATCCATAGGCTTTATGCTTCCCTCCTTACATCCTCTTCCATGTCTATCAACGAAGAGCTCAAGCCCCCAAACACTGCCCCTGACCAGACCCACTCTCCCATCCCAGCCCCTGGGGAATGCACTTAGGCTTTCCTGCTAGCTTCTCTGTCCGGCCGACTACAAAGCTTCTCCTTCCCTTTGAGAATGGGGCTGGGGCAGGAGCTAAGTAGGGAGGAGAAGAGGACGGGCTCTGGCCACCACACATTTAACAGAGATCCCCACCTCTACCATCTTCATGACACACACAAAACTCAACTTTTGTTCCCTTTGAAGGAACATTTGGGTTAACGAAGCAGTTATGTAGAAGCCACACCTTACGGAAATCTCCGCAGCGTTCAGTGAGTGACCGAAGCTCACACTCCTTGCCAGTTGTTTATTATACTCTCCCCTGGACCATCATGGTTTGTTTCTTTCTGAATGTACATCTAGGAAATGAACCAGTTGGAGAAGAGGAGGGGACTAAGGTGAAGTACTCTAAGAGGAACCTTCTTCCCTTCCCTTCCCTCCTTTCCAAGGTTTTGAGGCAATCTCAAATGGTGCTAATTCTGAGTACTAATAAGAAGATACATTAAATATGCAACATTTTCCTAAGAAACTGTTATATACAGCTGTTTTACAATTAAGACAGTAATTAATTGGACTAAAGAGAAAGTGTGAAATATAAAGCATAAACTCTTCTTAGAGGTTTAAAAAGGGAGATAAAATGAGACATCAACAGGGGACTTTCTTAGTGCTCATTTTGAATAACATGATTTATGTTACATTTTAAAAGAATGTTTTTAACTGCCTGCCTCCCTTTGTACTTTTTAAATTTTTTCTGGGGCTGTGAAGACTCCTGGTAAGGTCTTGGGGGAGACACAGTCATCAGAGACATCAGAATAGCTAGCACAACTCACATGGAGAATGTTTCAACCACGGTCATCGTGACATGGGTTTGGGAAAAAGCCACCTCATTCCTGAAGACGAAATTGGATGAAAATGACTTCCTCACAAGGATGCCGAACTGACTTCCTGGGGAAGCATAATGCACACGCTCCAGGGCACACCTTTGAAGATGCCACATTTATCATGGGTCAAGGATTGTTTACAGAATGCTGTGTTATCCACCTCCCGTTGAAATAAAACACATGGAATGAATATTTTTAGGTCTCTGAGTTTCATATTTTACATTTTCTCAAGTCTTCGGTTTCCTTGATTACTCATGTGGAAAGTACTTTAAAAAGAGAGCTCAGAGCTGTTTACTATGACCAAGAGACCCTAAGGTGGCTCCCATGATCCTTTGCTATCAGTGTTCATGCTCTAGTACAATTTTGTCTCCTTGAGTGTAGTTAGGACCTATGACTTACTTTTAACCAATACAATACAACAAAAGTGATGGGATACCGCTCCCATGATTACATTACCTTATCTAAGACTCTGTCTCGCTAGCAGATGCACTCCAGAGTCTGACTCTCCTTGCTGGTTTTAAAGAACCAAGCTTGTGTGAGTCCTACAGCTCCAAGAAAATAAATAACGCCAACAGGTGGGGTGAACTTGGAAACATACCTTCCTGCATTTGAGCCTCCAGATGAGAACCAGCTCCGGCCAGCACCTTGATTACAGCTTCATAAGTGACCCAGCTCAGGTGTGCCCAGACTCCTGGGCTCCATAAACTGTGAGAGAGCAAATGTACGTTGTTTTAAATCACTGAGCATGTGGTGATTTGTTATACAGCAATACTAATGCATACACCTGATACCTTATTTTTCCAACCAAGTATTCTTGTACTGGGTTTCTCTCTTTAGCAGTTTGAAAGCCATTGATTAGAATCCAGAACTCAGAATAAAGAAAGTGCATGAGGCCACATTTAAAATAAAATTCATAAAGTAGTCAAAGTTCATGTTTGAATTCTCCTCTGACCTCACCAGTTTCTTCAAACGCTTCCCATTAATTTGCTGCTTAAGCAGGCCTCACGCTTCCTGCCTTTCCTTCTTCCTTAACCCCCTCAAAGCTCACCTGCTCCATCAGGATCTGTCAGCAGATTTTATTTTATTTATTATTCAAGCATATAAATGCATGCTGCATTCCAAGCATTTTTACTCTTAACTCACTTTTTATAACAACCTATAATATAGGTATTATTATTATTCCCATTCTTCAGATGAGGAAGTTAGGCTATTACCGTTATTCTAATAAAATGCATGCACTTCTCAGGAAATAAGCAGGAATAGCTAAAGCTTCCGATGATTCTAGAAATGTTTAAAGGACTTGTATGAAAACAGATAGCAACTCTAGCTACTCTCTGGATAGATTTTCAGGACAATAGAGAATACACCTTTGGAGAAAAGGATCCATGAACATTCTTTCATTCTCCTAGAATCTCATGTGTGGTCAGGGTGCAGGGTTCAACTCTCCCCAAACTACAATTGCACTTCACTCTGAGTAATAGGCCTGTTCTGTCCACAGCCAGGACCGCATTTAGTTCACTGCTGTCTCCTGTGTCTAGCTGGTGCCCAGGTCCTCACGGGGGTCCAAAAGAACATTGAATAACTTGGCTGACTGACTGACCGAGTGAGTGAGTGGGAACCAAGAAGCTTCAACAATCACTTAAGCGAGAAAGTGTTCCTAGATTAGAAACAACGGGTATAATTGTATCTTCAATCTAAGAATGCTATGCCTCAGTGCAAAAAAGGAGAGATTTATTCCAGACATACAAAATAATAGAAGAAAGGGCAACAAAATGGATATTTTAAAAAGAATTTAATTGGTGAAACAAGACACACAGATTAGAGAGAGGAAAGAAGATGAGGTTGAGGGCAACCTAGAAGTCCCCCAGGTCAATCAGGATAAATTAAATGTGAAGTGACAGAGCCATGTGTAAAACTATCAGGTAGCCAGAAACGCTGGGCACTCCAGTTCCAGGAAACCACTAGAGAAGGAAGTTGACAGGAGGTGGGAGAAGAATATAAATAATGATAATGGTGACCACCTACGGATAATATTCTGTTTCAGACAGGAGTCTCACTGTTTTGTGCTTATTGATTCATTTCAACACAAAATGTGAATTATAGCCTGTCATTATCATCACCACCATTCTACAAATGACTTAAGCGAGTAACAGAGAGGTTAAGTAACTTGTTCAAGGTCACACAGCTTAAAAGTAGCAACGCCAAGGATTGAATCTAAGCAGTTTGCTCAGGCTGTATCATTCAGCATTACCATGTGTTACCTCTCTTATGGTACAGACGACCTCTACACCTGTACGTAAGGACACTAGACTTGTCAAGCAAATTAAAAATTTAAGCTGTTTTTAAAAGAGTTTTTGTTATGCAAAAATCCGCTGGCCCCTCATTCCTGACAACCCAATCTGATGCCCCCCCCTCTGCAGCCCCTCCCATATTGGGAGTCTAGAGCTGCCATCTCTCCAACCCCTGGCTGCGAGCCGCAGGCAGAAACCAGTGGAGACCCTTAGGACCAGGAAACAATTCGATTCTGCAAAAACTAGAAGGATTGTCCCACAACCTAATGTGGTAGAGAGAAAAACAAAAGATGGGAGGGGAACTGCTCTAGGTTACACATGACTAAAGAGACATACTACCAAGACAGCACATGAACTTGGGTTTAAAAAGTATACCCGTTATAAAAGACAGTTGGGGGATGGTTAAGAAATTTACTATTGGATTACCTAATGGGTGATATTAAGGAATTATAGTTAATTTTTTCAAGTCTCATCATAATAAAGTGATCATGTCAGAAATGTTCCATATTTTTAAGAGACACATGCTGAATGAGGGATTTGGGGCTGAGGCGTTGTGACTTCTGAAACTAACTTTCCAATAGCTCGAAAAGAAAATAGAAAGATGGACTGATTAGTAAATCAAATATGGCAAAATGTTAACAATTGTTGGATTTGGTGGAGGCTAGACAGATGTGCACTGAAATGTTCTTTCAGGTTTTCTGGATCCTATTTTCATAATAAGTTTTGCGGGAAAACCTCTAGAGGGAGGAGGCGGTGATTGCTTACAGGTTGAGGGAGGAAGACAGGGACCTTGGCCAAGGCGAAGGCCTCTGGGGGTGAGTTACAAAGCTTGGGCCTGGCCACACGGGGTTGAATGCAAACACTGTCTCAACAAAACAGAAATACAGACTGGACCGGGGACCGGATGGGAGATTTGGCAGCTTTTCCAGTAAAGATAGCAGGGGCAGCTGCAGAGGTAATAAAACCGCCTGAACCCATCCATAAAGTCCAGAAGAGCAGGCTGGAGGCGGGGGACTCTGTGAGCTCCGGTAGTTTGCTGCGAACAGCTGGCGCTAGTCTGCTCTGCCTGACACCCTCCCTCCCCGGCGCACTATTGCGTGACCGTGGGCCAGTTGCTTAACTTCTCTGACACCCAGTTTCCTCTACTAGTCCTTAACTCACGGAATTGTTGTGTATGAAGATTAAACAGCACGTCTATATAAAATGCCTAACACAGGTTGCGACCCACCGTGAGTATTCAACAAATGGTACTCCCATTTTTGTCCCTCCAGAGAGGAGGGTGCGGTTCTCTTTGACTAGAGTGGCAAAAACATCCCAAACCCACATCTCCTGCAACTGTTTAACAATTGCATGTATGTTTGGGCTATCTAATTTCCTCCTTTTCAGTGAAATTGTGTGGCCTGGGGTCAGCAGTGATGCTGATGAAGTTAAACAGTGGAGATGACACTGTAGCAGGAAAAATAAACACGAGGTCTCCGCTGCAGTGTTTATCTGAGGCGATGCCTCCTCTTCGCCGGAGTCGTTAGCTCTCCACCCAAGACCGGGGAATTATTCCATTAACATCACCCTTTAGACCCAGCCGCGCTGGGCTGCTCAGGGTCTCTGGCTGCTTGTGAAAGCTGAAGGGCCTCGTATCATTTCGGAATTGAAAAGAGAAAGTGAATTATTCAAGCACGTTAATTTTTTTCCTGAACAAACGTCGGCACACCCTTGACTCACCGTTCCTAACAACATATTGCTGCCAAGAATACCGTCTGTGGCGACTCAGGCTAGCTTGATTGTGGCTTCTAGGGTGGTGACAGCTGAACATTACTAGTGGCTGGTGAGCTGGTTTCTAACTGTTTGAGAGTGAGAAATAGGTAGGGGAAAGTGGAGTGGTCTCTGGAGACTTTGAAATGCCAGAAAAGCATTCTAGCAACAAAATACAGGAAAAAAATTATATGTGTTTATATATATATCCAGCAGACATCATGGTGATGCAGAGATGTACCCCCCCCACCACCAAGAAAAAGTAAATGACACAAATTTCCTAAGAAATTCCACCTAAACTTCCATTATTGTCAGTGAGTGCATACTGCTCGTGTGGGCCTTTGATCTGCAGCCCCGTCTTTTACTGGTCTCAGGGCTGGTTGGCAGTTTCAGCAGAGAGTTAAATCCCCAACGCTGTTGCATGTATGAGGAGCCTGCAGTTTACAAGGTGCTTCTGTCCACTGATATCTCTTAATCCCCCAGTGCTCACGCTAGCCTTCCGGGTTGGCGTTGTCACTCTCCCACCCACACACCCTGCCCCTTGTCACAGAGGAGGACCCTGAGGCCCAGAGAGGTTAACCAGGGCACCTGACACTGCAAGTCAGACATGGTGGAGGGAGGACCGAATGGGAGTCTTTGACCTCTGAAGACCCCACATGGCTTTTCTTGGAGAGAAGGGAAATGTTTCTCATATCATTTTCCTGGGTGCAAGGGGCTTCCATGCTACATATTTTTCTTTCAAAGATAGGAAGTCCAGGTGTCTGCAGAGCACAGATTTCCTTCCCTGGACTGACCCCAGGATGACCTTTCCACTCATCTCCACTCCCTGCTAATCCTTGAGTCTGGGTGCTGGAAGTGTTGACAGAATGAATGAATGAAGTGGGATAGCAGATGCATTTCTCACAAAGCTCGCACACAGTAGGCATTCAAAAAGACTACTTTTAATTTAAAAACAACCTTTATTTACTAGCTTTGGCAGCAGATTTGGTCAGGAAAGAGGTCAAAGGGTTGACTTAAATTAGGTTTGAAGGTTGGCTGGAATTCAATTACCCATGACCCTCTAGTCTTTCCTGCCAGCCATGATTAATGGGGGCTGGCTAAAGCAGGTTGGGATTAGTAACCCTGCAATCAACCCTTTGGGGAGAACGAAGACGTGGGAATTATCTGAGAAGCACTCAGAGGCCAGATGAGCCTTCTTAGTTTGGAAATATCCTGGTGATTTAGCCTCAGAACAGCAGGGCTCCGATTTGGAGACACAGGGCATACCTGATAAGGCTGGGCAGCCTTTGCTCCTGTTTTTCTCAGTCCATCCCTCTGGCCTAGCAGCCCTGCCTGACATGGATAAATTATCTTCCAGGGCTCCGGATGGTCCAGGTCCAGATCTTTAAAGAACACCTTGCTCTTGGATAGTTGGGACATGTGTTAGGGAAAGAGGCCAACGGAAAATCAGAGAAGTGAACCAGTTAAAATAAGGAAAGAGTCTCTACCCTGATCATCAAAGCTTTCTTTTTTTCCGGCACAAATTTCCCTCCTCAACCTCACCCTGAGGTTTATCTAATCTCAATCCAACCGTGGACCAAGGCCTTCAGGACTCAGGACTCAGTTACAAGTTTCTTTTCATGTAAAAACATTCTTCTGGAACTAATCTCTGGGAAGGTAGTCTGAAAACAGGATGATAATAGTTGCTCGCTTGTTTGTTTTTTCATTATCCACTTTTCTGAATTGGTTTTCAAAGTGTTGCAGTTCTTTTGCCTTCACCCAGCAATAGTTTGTCTCTTGTTGGTAAGTGAGGAAAGCCCAAAGAGATACAACATGTATTTTCCTGTTTTGTTATAATTCTAACTCTGCACCTTGGTTTCTGACCAGCCTTGATTTCAGAGCCTCAAACTTGTACCTGCCCTAAATTGCACGGCTGGCTTATGAAGGCAAGTTAAGGACTCCTTAAGGCACTTACCCTTTAGCACCCCCTTGGCCACATTGCCTAATTAGTTTAGTTAATGCAGTCTAGTGTTATAAGAATAATTGTGCCTATATGTCTTAATATCTTATCTGTCCCTAAGCACTAGTCCACTTCTCTCTCTAATATATATATATATATAATATATATATATGATTTGACGTATGGATCTTCAAGCTCACAAAATGAGCTCAAACTTGAAAGAGATCCAGAGTTACAACGTTTATTATTTTTAGAGCATTACCTAGTCATTTTGATTAATTCGCTTGGAGTGCTTTTCCCTGCAGCTCCCCAGGGAGAGGTGGAGGAAAAGATGGTAAAACATAAATTTCCTTTGGTGACGAGTTCACATCTGTTTAGAACTGTAACATGGCAAATCATTGTGAAATCTTCTAATGGATGCCTGTCTCATGCCAAGTGAGCCCAGGACCAAAGCACATAAAGAAATAATTGAAAGACACTGGACTGAATCCAAGAGGCTGTGGCTAATGTTTCACCTAATCTCTCTCCCAGTCTCTCCTAGGACCAGCCCAGGGCCAGGGAGAGGGACCAGTGGGGCTGGTGGTGGCATTAGGTCAGATCCCACGAAGCTGCAATTTAGGGTGGGGGGTATAAGAGCTGGGAACAAAAGTTTACAAAAGAAAGAGAGCCCATTTTGTTTTCAATTCTTTTTATCTTGGCTCTATCTCTTGCACCACTGACTCCAGAACTTTAGAAGCTCAGGGTGGGGTGGGGTGGGGCTGAGTGACTTTTTTTTTTCTTAAAGGGAAAGAACAGGGAAGTCTCCTAAAACATTTACATTTAGCTTGAACTTGATGAACAAAACGTCTAAGCAATGTCTAGTTGTATCTCTTTGGAACTGGCATTTGCAGAGGAGTCATGGACAGATCAGAGAGCAGAAAGGAACTCTGCCGCTACTCACAGCGGAATTTGGACCTGTGAGGTGGTCATGATGTTAATAATTGATTATTTTAGCTGCCTAAGCTTGGGGTTTCAAGAAAATATGCCCAGAATTGGCCACAAAAACAACCATTCATTGCTAAGAAGGGCTACTGAGCTTTGGCTCTTTTAGGACACACAGCGAAACCTTTACATCCTGTGTTTCATACTTAAAAAAAAAAAGCACCCATCTCCCCCATAAATTTTTAGCTAAATTTCAGGCCTGGAATTTATTTTTTTGAACACTACAGGTGCACTATATTGTAAGAAAACACAAAATGTGCAAACTCAAACTTGCCAGACAAACAAATACAGAGAAATAAAGCATTTTATAGAAGGATTTGTTGTGGGCATTTTAAATAAAAACTTCCTAAGTATCTTTAAATTTGGGACTAAGATATCTATTAACCGTTAAAACCGTGCACAGGGAAGGTCCCCTTATAAACATCATTCTTCATACGGAATAAGCAGGCTTCAGAGACTCATGTCCCTGGAGCTGAATTCCAGCTCCACCTCTGACAAGCATGTGACTATGGTCAAGTTACTTTACTACTCTGGGCCTCAGTTTCCCCATCTGAAAAGGGTGGGCAGTGATAGTACCTGCCTCATAAAATTTAAAGGAGCCGCTCACTACTCATAAAGCACTTGGGGAGTCCCTGCCCTGTCAGGAGGTGTCTCATGGCTCTTAGCTTCCTGTGGGTTCACTGTTCTCACCACTGGGACCACGTGGGGCGGCCAGCAGGGAACAAAAGAAAACTCAGCCCTTCTTTGCAGCTTTAGATGTCTCTGATTCGTGCCAAGTAAGATGTGACCTAAACAAATACAGCCCAGGCAGCGATGACTGTTTCCGCCTTTCTCATATTTATTTATTTTTAAATAATACTTACATAGCACTTATCACGTGACAGGCCCATTCTAAGCACTTGACAAATACTGACTCATCTAATCTATTATATAATCAGAAATGCATACTATTATTACTCCCACTTTACAGTTGAGGAAGCAGAAACACGGAGCTTAAGTACTTGGTCCAAGGTCACGGAAGAGGGAAATGGCACAGTCAGGATTTGAACCCAGGCCTTCTACTTCATTCCCTCATAGGTATCATGGATATGTCCTTTATTTGGGAAGCGCTGCTGAGAACAAAGCAAGCCGGATAAAATGCCAGAGCCGATTCTGCACACTCTATAAAATAACAGCAGAGTTCCAAGTACTGAAGTTGTAAAAGTCTCTGTTGATAAGCTTTTCGTAGCCACAGCCTCAGACCAGAGGGGCCTAAAGGAGGTTGGCTGAACAAGCAGCAGGCAGATTTCCCAGGCCTTTGGCACTCTGCCCATCTCTCTGCTCCCACCACCTAGGATGTGCAGCCTCCTCTCGGGTTTCTTCATTCTTCCTCACACCCTCTGCTCTCCAAGTACGAATTTGCTGGCGGTTGCAGCCTGATGTGGATGGATAGTAGCAGAGGGAGGGAAACATGAAAGTAATCAAGAAGAAAAGAAAAGAAATAACTTGTTTTAAAATTTTAATACTTTATTATTGTTTTTATTAGAAAAGTAAGATGTGTTGGTGGTAAACATTGTGAAGGGCTGACTAAATCCCATTTCTCAACACCTCCTCCCTTCGCTTTCTAGCTAGAGATGGTCACGTGATACAACTCAGGCCAATCAGGCCTGTGGGGTTCCTGGGAGCACTCCTGCTTCCCAGGATAGGCACTGGGCCTCCCTGTGCCCCTTTTTTCTCTGAATGCACGTTTGAAGACTACAGGCGCAGTGGCCACATAAGGTCGTGAAGGAAAAGCCATGCGCATTTCTGACCGTGGACCTGGCCTTGTTCAGTGGCTGAATCCAAGCAGTTTAGATTTTTGTAATTTGTAGCCAAGGACAGCCTTATCTGTGCGATGTTCATGTAGAAGAGTTAAAGAATACAGAAAGAAAAGAATAAAGGGGAAAACATCACCTACAATCCTAGCATCCAGAAACAACCAAAATTAATATCTCAACTATCTTTTTAGTTTTTTCCTCCTTATAGTTTTACAAAAATATGAAATATTGTTCTATAAACAGTCTTTTGTAACTGATTTTTTTTTTACTCACCAATGTGCTATGGCTATCTGTCAATACCTTTCAATATTTGTCACTATCACTCTATGGATGTTCCGAAGTTTGTGTAACCAATTCCGTATTACTGAACACTTGTTATTTCCCATTTTTATTGGCTGTAAACAATGATAGTGTGAACATGTGTGTAGATGCATCTTTGTCTGATTACTTCTTTAGGATTATTTTCTGAGGATAAATTCCTAAAATTGATGGGAACTGCTGGATCAAAGAGAATGCACTGTTTTTAGGCTGTACATACCTATAGATAAAATGTCCTTCAGAAAAGTTTTACCAACTTTTATGCTTTTACTTGCAGTGTGTGCCTCTCCCCCACATCATCGTCAACACTGGGAATTATCACCTTTAAAAAAATGTCTGTTAATTAAATAGGCAATATATATAGATTCATTTTATAATTTAGTTATTGAGTGACATGTTTTCATGACATTGTTTGCCATTTCTAATTCTATTACTCACCTGTTATGTGCCAAACAGTGAGCTATGTAGTTTGCAAATGTTATCACTTTTAATCCTCATGAATCCATTATCTTTTGTTTCATAGATGAGTAAACTACAGCTCAGAGGGGTTAAATGACTTGCTCAAGATCACACAGTTAGTACGTGATCAAACTGGGCTTCATAAGTAAGTAGGTCTTCCTGACTCCAAAGTAGACACTACAACATATAAAGTTTTGAAAAAGGGGGAGGGGGAGGTGGAGCACTGTGCAAGTTCTCAAGTCCTATAGGGACTAGGAGGAAAGAGAGATTTTATGGGAGGAACTATTGGGTTGGGCAAGAAGTCTACTTAGTTTTTTCTGTAAAATAAAAAGCACATTTTTTTCATTTTCACCAATAACTGTATTGATGTGGATATTTTGAGTATGTCGGCTGTCTCCCACTATTGGCTTCTAGTGGGTAGAGGCTGGGGTGCTACTAAACATCTTCCAGTGCATAAGGCAGCCCCACAACAGAGAATTATTTGGCCAAAATGTCAATAGTACCAAGAAACTTTGCAAACCACTTTTGACACATTTGATCAGTCACAGCACCTTCTCCATACACTGCCCAAATCTTTTGTTGCATTTCAGTTGCATTTTTACCTTTCTTGAAATAATAAAACATAACATGCCAAAAATGTTGCATATCTTCTTCCATCTTCAATATTAAAATGGCTACAAAGAAATTTACCAGTTTTGATAAGTTTTTTTTAAGATTGATTGATTGATTTTTAGAGAGAGGGGAAGAGATGGAGAGAGGGAGAGAAACATCAATGTGTGGTTGCCTCTTGCATACCCCCTACTGGGGACGTGGCCTGCAACCTAGGCAGGTGGCCTGACTGGGAATCAAACTGGTGACCCTTTGGTTCACAGTCCGGGGCTCTCATCCACTGAGCCACACCGGTCAGGGCTGATAAATTGTTTTTTGGTTTTTTTTTTAAGGCATGCTGATATGACAGATGTCACAATAAAATCTAACAAAATTATTTTGAATGAAGTTAAAGACAACTAAGCACTACTAGAGCCACTGTACAGAAGATAAACAAATGAACATTTTGGCCAACCCAATATTTACAGGGTGTAGGGAAAGTTCACGGACCACTCAAGGGCTGGTGAAGCACCAAGGGACTCTCAAGGGCAGGAAGCTATGGTCATCCCAGGCCTGAGGGTGCAGAAAGAGAGGACCCTCATGGGAGCCTGTAGCCATGAGAGAGCAGCTGCCCAGGAGAGGTGCGGCCACCAATGAAGAAGCACAGCCACTGCCCAAACACAGAGCAGCCAGGACACCATGGCACACCCACTCTGATCTCCAGTAGGGGAGTCCTACTGGCCAAATCGAACCCGAAGCCAGAGGACAAGAAAGCCTAGATGAGTCATCCAAGAAAAACCAACCCCAGAGACACATGCAAGGAAAAGAAGGATGGAAAAGAGACCTAGGGGCACATTTGCTTTTTATTCCCTTCAGAAGAGAAGAACTGTATCATTTTGCAACTTAACTATTGATACGGTTTAAAGCCCACGTGCACGGCTGCTATAGGATTAAATGCAAGCATGTCAGGAAAGGGCTTAGTAGAGTTTGGAACATAGTAAGTAATCAATAAAAAATGAGTTGTTGTTTTCACACTTAGAATCAACACTCCATTCATATACCAGGATCACTCCAGAAGATTCTTCATTTTACCCCTTTTTTCTATTGGCAACTCTGCCCTCAAACCACTGCCATCCTTTGAGAAATGCAGACAGCAACAATAAACTACAGAAACAAAACAAAAGAAAGAAAAGTAAAAAAAAAAAATTCTTCCTGGGCATGTTTTTCAAACCCCCTAGCCCTCAGGTATGGTCATCTGACTGAGTTCCACTGATGACATGTGAGCAGAAGTGTTGAGCACAACTTCCAGGCCTGACCCATTAAAACCTCCCACACACATTCCTCCATGCCCTTTCCTCTTTTGCCAGCTCAGTGTCAATCAGCAGGATCTCCTCAGATCCCCGTGCTGAGAAAGACACAGTCCCTGCCCATCTGTGTTTAAGCAGAGCCCCCATCCCCTCCTGACCTGGAATCGCCCTGGCTGTTTATGGAAATGCAAAACAAAAGTTGATAGTGTTAAGCAAGCAATATATTAGAGCTTCTTTGCAGGAACATTTAGTGGAACCACCATTAAGACAAAGCCCAAACACATTAGTACAGTGTTCAATCAAGAACCCAGACCAGCACTGACAAGTGAATGCATGGAGGCTTCTCAGGAAGGCACCCCCCACACCCACCCCACACCCAGTTCTAAGGCCCCTGATCTTCCTTTCCCTGATGAGAACTTAATTTTGGTTTACTTGACTTATCACGCTCTACCACAAATCTCTATTAAAACCCCCTTACAATGAGTAGAAAGTGCCAGAAGTGAGAGGCCTGGCCCTGCATTGACAAGGTTTGGGTTCACATCTGGTCCCACTCCTCCAGAGCAGTGGACCTTGGGCAGGTGAGTCGACTTGTCTGACTTACAAAGAACTGAAAACTATCAAACACATAGGAGGTACTCAATGCAGATGTGATGAACAAGAGAATGAAATGAGAAGAGATCGATGTCCAGTCTATCCATTTTCTTCCCTTTAACCCATAATATCTTTGACTCCTGTGTTCCTTGTCTCTCAGAAGGAATTGGTAGACAATGATTTGGAGGAATAGGGGGACAAAGGAAGGATAAGGACATGGACATGGCCAGCCACATGTCTCACTTCCGCTTCCTCTGAGGTTGACGCAGAAGCCCACTCCCTCACTGAGAGTCCCCCTAGCCCAATGCTGGCTCCCAAAATACAGCATTGGATTTAGAAACCAGACTCTGGGTTCAGACTGCCTGGGTTTGAATCCTAACTACCTCATTTACTGCAAAATACCAAGGACGGTACCTGGCCTAAATGTCTGCCACAGACGTTAGCTATTATTACCCATATTGCTTTGGTCAAAACCTTCAGTACCTGTAAGCAAAGAGAGGCCACTGAACATGGTCATTGCCTTCCCTCCTTGGCAGATGACAACACTTTTCCTACACCGAGGAGGCACCTTGTTCTGAAAGCCCTTCCTGATTCAGAGAGATCTGATCAGACCACGGGGGAGAAGTAGGGAGGGGCCTTAGGAGGAGTTTTCCGAGGTAATAGTAAACAGTCTAGGACGGGATTGGCTGAGAAACTGAGAGCCTCCTGAGCACATGGAATTATGGGCCAGAAGATTTGAAATAAAAGAAGACTCTCAGGTGGCTGGCTCTGGCTCTTGACCTCTTTTCCTCAAGGATGTCTGGATGATCATGCTGCAGCTACCTGCGTTTCCCAAAGGATGGTATTTTAGATGGGAAGGAACTTTGGGCCCAACCTAGGATCGGGCTGGCCTGGCAGAGGGTGGCAGTTTATTCTTTGGGTGTTCTAGAGAGAAAAGGCTCTGAACCAGAAGCCTGCCATTCTTCCAAAATTGTGTAACTTTTTTATCTTATGTTGTTTGGGTTTGTAAAATAACCCTATAGATATAAGGTAATTAAAAGTAAAAGGGGAAATGACATCAGAACTCAGGTGTTAGAGTTTAGCCTTAATTATAGGTTTAAGTGATTAAAGCTATAACTGAAGAGTTCAGCCTTAATTGATAGGCTTAATTGACTAATGCATGTGGAAAGCTGTTATTCCAAAACTGTACTTTTTCAATAAAGACTCCTTTCCTTTATCACTAAACCTCTGGAATTTTGCCTAGAGGGCCGCAGCGGGCAGCAGAACCCCAGCTGCTGTTTGGTAACATTCCCTCATCCATGTCCTATTTGACCAAATGTTATTAATTCAGAGAAAAAAAATGTAATGATTTGTAAGCCCCAAAAATAGACCAGAGAAAAGGGAAAAGCTTCAGAATTCTTAGTGCACAGCCCCTAGCTCTAGTCCTATGAAAAGTGATGAAGAGATATATGATCTGGCCCTGACCTGTGTAGCTCAGTGGTTGAGCATGGGCTGCCAACCCAAGGGTAGCCAGTTCAATTCTCAGTCAGGACGCATGCCCGAGTTGTGGGCCAGGTCCCCAGTGGGGGGTGCATGAGAGGCAACCATACGTTGATGTTTTTCTCCCTCTCTTTCTCCCTCCCTTCCCTGTCTGTCTATAAATAAATCTTTTGAAAAAGAGAGATGGATGATCTGGTTACATCAGGTTTCTACAGTTTGGTCGGACATTGCCACCAATGTCAATTCCCCTGTCCATTAAGTGGGGATCATCCATCCCATAATAACAAGAGCCTGCAGAACCTTCACATATGTAAGTCTAAGAGTATATATAACACGCATGTAAAAGGTAGGACACGTTCTCAGTTATGTAGTCCATCAATTTAAGTCCCTTAAAACCTGACATTGCCACGCAATGATATAACAATGTAACATGGTTACTGTATACAGAAAGCAGCATGGCTGCGTAGCTACTGGGGTTAACACCAAGGTCCCTGACCTACAGCCTTGGTGTCATGTCACAGCATAGGTTGGGAGGGACACTGATAAAAGAACAGGCTGAGAAATGGAGACCCAGAGACTACTAGGACCCACCTACTATGTGCCAGGTGCTTCACGAATATCACCTTATTGAATCATCACTTCATCTACGTTTTACCGACAGCTTTCAGGAAACCATCTGTTCCGGTGATGAAACCCTGCTTCAGGAATTAGAACACCTGGATTGAAAGCTAGACTGCCGCTTCCCAGCTGTGGGATGTTTAGAAAGTTACACAGCCCCTTGGAGTGAGGGAGGAGTAAAGGGGTAGCACACGTATGCAAAACACCAGTACACAACAGGTACCTAATCAATATGAATTTTTTTCTCTTGCTTCTATTAGTAATTTTTAACTTTGACTGCACATTGCAATCATTTAAGGGGCTCTAAAAAATACCCTTGACAGAGGTTCTTCCTCCGGAGATTTGGATTTAATCGGTCCAGCGTACAGCCTGGCCATGGTTATAGGGATTTTTCAAAAGCTTCCTCGGGTAAATCTAAAGCACTGCCAATGTTGAGAAGCGCTTGTCCTAATTGAATCACCCAGTGTCACACTGGGAGCCAGTGGGTGATGCAATGAGTGTACTGCTAATCACATTGGGCCAAGCTATCAGAACTGGGGGTTCTGGGAACTGCTGACACTCCCTTCTGCCACTGATGGGTCTCCCAGCCATGTGTCTTTCTGGGAAGCTAATAATGTATGAAGATGAAGAAAAGGCCAAACCAGTGCTTTCATTTTGAGGAAGGATACCCTTTTGGGAAACCAGTTCTTTAGAATGAAGTATATGAGTCAAAGAGCTCGTGGATGTCATTCTTCATGCTAGAGTCGTGTTCCAGGAACCCAGATAATAGTCAGCACTGCCATCTTCATGGACCACAGACATTCTGGAGCCAGGGTTGCTGTGGCCTGTCCGTGTGACGCTTAAGGCGAATGCCAGAAACTCTCTGAGCTTCAATTGCGGGCAAGTTCCTCAAACTCACTGAGCTCTGATTTCCCAATCTGATAGGGACATGCTCCTTTTTAAGGAGACCAAAGCTTGACCTCAGGAAAAAGAATAAAGCCAGATCCACCATTCGCACAATTTCATATACATTTTACATTTATGCAAGTTCATCAACCACATTAAGTTTTTCTTAATCAGGTGAGCCCTAAATCCCCTTTGAATGTTATAAAATTATTTTTGCTGCAGTTAAAATATTGTTTAGAAGTTATTCCATATGGGTGGGCTCTACTGGGAGGCTTCTAAGAGGCAGGGTATTTCAGCAGGAAATGATGGTCAAGCCCAGTCAAGTATCTAAAAAAATCTCCGCAGGAAAAATAATTGGGCCAAAGAATGAACTATCCAAACTCATTCTTCTGGAATCAATGCCTTTAAGGTGATCTTCGAATTCTAATATACAACATTCACATGTCATTATCAGGTTCAAAGTCACACAGCTCTCTGGACTAGCAGAGCTGGCGGGAAAGGCAGAGGCTGTGCACTCAAATCCCACCGCTCCCAGCCGCTCATCTGGTGATCCTGACCTGGGCAAGTTGCTTCACCTCTCAGTGCCCTTGCCTGTAAAATGCAGATAACAGCGCTAACCTCGCAGGGCTGGTATGAGGAATAGCTAATAAAGTGTGATAGTGACACACCCAATTCAAATGCAAACGGCTGTAAAACAACAAAAACCATATTTAAAGATTTCCACTGCTGGGAGGTTTGTGGGGAGGGTGGAAGAGGAGAGACAATAGGGCTTTGAGAGGAAGAGATCCTTTATTTTGCTCTGTAGTGTACACTTCAGTTAATCAATGAAAATCTATCTTTCTCTGTGCCAAATACTGTGCTAGACTCTGGGAAATATAGAATAGTCTTGGTTCTCATGTCATTTGTGTCAGCCATCCCAGGAAAGACATGTCAAGCCCATTGGGAAAAGAGTCTAAATCACATGTCTCTTTGTTTTCCTATATTTACCAAACTCTGTCTGCATAAGATAATGCTAGGAGCTTTGGGAAATGCAAAGGCTTATAAGATGTATCACTACCCTTGTAGAGTTAGAAGTTTCACCTTAAAGAAAAGACATATGAAAAGAGGAAATTATCCAAGGCAGTGTAAGACCCAATGCCAAATGAAAAATAATTAACTTCTTTCATTTTTGTTTCTTTGCCATCTGAGCAGCTCCCTTCTCCACTCTCTCCCTTCTGAGGATCTCTCTCTCTGATTTCCAGATCCCTCCCAGGACCAGTGTAAACCAACTAACATATCTGCAGCACCACAATTACCCAGGACCTAGAAAGTGCATGCCCTGCGCAAGGAATTCAAATTTATTTTACAGGGTTATTTACATAACAATAAAATGCTCAGATTCTAGGTGTCCAGTTGAACAAGTCTTGGACAAATGTGCACATCCTTATTAACATAGAGAACTTTCTATCCCGAAGGCAGTCTTCTCTGGTCCCCTTCTATCCATGACCCCTCACCTGCAGGCAGTCGCTCTCAATTTCCGTCACTGTAGCATAGTTTTGCCTGTAGATCTTCATACAAATGGAATTACACTGTATGTGCTCTTTTGCATCTAGCCTCTTTGATGCAACAAGTTTTTGAGATTCATCCATTTTGTTGGATGCACCATTAGTGTTTCATTTTACTGCTGGGTAGTATTCCTTATATAAATAATGCTGTAATTTGTTTATCCATTCAGTTACTGAGGGACATTTGGTTGGTTATCAGGTTTTTGCCAGTATGATAAATTTGTTATAAACATTCTTGTATAAGCCTTTTTGTGGATATCGTGTGGGCTTTTCCCAGATTTGGGGGGGATATAATTGGCATTTCATGTATGTCTTAAGTTTAAGGTAGACAATGTGATAATTTGATGTACTTATATGTTTCAAAATGATTACCACAGGAAGGTTAATTAACAGCTCCATTACCTCACATAATTACTATTTCTTTTTTGTGGTGAGAACATTTAAGATCTATTCTCTTAACAACTTTCTAGTATAAAATACGGTACTGTTAAGTATAATCTCCATGCTGTGCATTAGATCCCCAGAACTTCTTCACCTTATAGCTGAAAGTTTGTACCTTCTGACCATCACCTCCCCATTTTGCTGTCCCTGGTAACCACCACTCCACTCCCTGTTTGTATGAACTCGGCTTTTAAAAATTCCACATATAAATGATATCATCTAGTGTTTGTCTTTCTCTGTCTTGTTTCACTTAGCATAATGCCCTGAAGTTTCATTTATGTTATAACAAATGACAGAATTTCCTTCTTTCTCGTGGCCATATAATATTCTATGGTATATGTGTGTGTGACACACACACACACACACGAACGCACACACACACTCCCCACATCTTTTTTTAATTTTATTTTTCAATTACAGTTTGCATTCAACATTACCATATTTTTAGGACTATAAGTTGCACCAGACCATAAGGCACACCTAGGTTTTAGAGGAGGAAAATAGGAAAAAATTTTTTTGAAGCAAAAAATGTGGTAAAATATTTAAAAGCTTGTGAACCTGCTCCACCGCCGCCCCCCCCTCCAGCCCAGCAAGCCAGGTACGCTACATTTGGACTATAAGACACACCTCCCTTTCACCCCCCTTTTCCTCTCTTGGGGGGGAAGGGGGGATGCATCTTATAGACCAAAAAATACGGTATTTTTGTATTAGTTTCCATTGTGCAGTATAGCAGTTAGACAGTAATATGCTTTACACACCCAGGTGTCCACCCTGCAGCCTGTGGGCAGCATGCAGCTCAGGATGGCTGTGAACATGGCCCAATACAAAACTGTACGTTTACTTAAAACACTATGAGTTTTTTTTGTGATTACATGTCACAGTGTATTTAATGTGTGTGTGGCCCAGAGACACCAAAACGTTGGACATCCCTGGTTACAGAGTGATCCTGCCTATATTTCAAGTGCCCACCTGGCACCACACATATTTATTATAATAATGTTGACTACATTTCCAATGCTTTCCTTTACACCCCCATGACTATTTTGTAACTAGCAATTAGCACTTTTGTTTTTTAGATTCTACCTATAAGTGGAATCATGTGGTATTTGTCTTTGCTTTATTTCACTTAGCATAATACCCTATAGGTCCATTCATACTGTCACAAATGGTAAAATTTCATTCTTTTTTTTTTGGCTGAGTAATATTTCATTGTATATATGTACCACAGCTTTTTTATCCACTTGTCTGTTGGTGGGCACTTGGGCTGCTTCCATATCTTGGCTGTGGTAAATAATGCAATGAACACAGAGATGCATACTTTGTTTTGAATTACTGCTCTGGGTTTCTTCAGATATATACCCAGAAGTGAAATTGCTGGGTCATAAGGCAGTTCCATTTTTAATTTTTTGAGGAAACTTCCTATTGTTTTCCACAGTAGCTGTACCAGTCTACATTCCTACCAACAGTGCACTAGGGTTCCTTTTTCTCCACATCTCCCCAACACTTGTTTATTTATCAGCAGTAGTCTTTCTGACAGGTGTGAGGTGATATCTCATTGTGGTTTTCATTTGCATCTCTCTGATGGTTAATGATTTTGAGCATCTTTTCATATGTCTATTGGCCACCCACGTGTCCTCTTTGCAGAAGTATCTGATCAGGTCCTCTACCTGTCTTTAATTGTTGTTGTTGTTGTTGTTGTTTTCTTCTTGGAGTTGAATTATCTGAGTTCTCGACAACCCTGTATCAAATATATCATTGGCAAACATCTCCTCCCATTCAGTGGTTGTCCTTCCACTTTGTTGACAGTTTCCTTTGCTGTGCAAAAACTTTTTAGTTTAATGTGGGCCCATTTGTTTATTTTTTTCTTTTATTTCCCTTGCCCAATGAGATATATCAGAAAAAATCTTGCTAAGAGAAATGTCAGAGATTTTACTGACTACATTTTCTTCTAGGAGTTTTATGGTTTTGAGTCTTAAAGTCTTTAATCCATTTTGAATTTATTCTTGTGTATGGTTTAAGAAGGGGGTCTAGTTTCAATTTTTTTGTATATATCTGTCCAATTTGCCCAACACCATTTATTGCATAGACTGTCTGTACCTCATTGTATGTTCTCGCCTCCTGTGTCACAGATTAATTGACCATGCATGCATGGGCTCATTTCTGGGTACTCTATTCTGTTCCCTTGATCTGTTTTCAATGCCAGTACCACACTGCTTTCATCTCTATAGGCTTGTAGTTTTGTTTGATATCAGGTAGCACAGTATCTCCAACTTTGTTCTTCTTTTTCAAGATTACTCTTGCTATTTGGGGTCTTCTGTGTTTCCATACAAATTTTTGGATTATTTATTCTAGTTCTCTATAACACATCTTCTTTATTCATTCACCATCCTGTTTAAAAAATGTTTGCCTACCCAACATGTTCTGTGTGTTCTATCTTAAAATAGTCTTAGATGCTGGAATTTGGCTATTAATAATGTTGCAAATATGTTAGTTGGTTTATATTGGTCCTGAGAGAGATCTAGAAATCAGGGAGAGGTGTGTGGAAGAGATCCGCAGAAGGAGGAGAGTAGAGAAGGAAGCCACTCAAATGGAAAAGACACGCAGATGAAATTTGGGGAATATTATCTAATCAATTTGGATCTTCTAGTATGTGAGCATGGTATTTCTCTCTGTTTACTTTGATTTTCTTTAATTTTTCTTAGCAATTTTTTTTCATTTTCAAAGTAAAGGGATTACACATCTTTCTTAATTTATTTCTAATAGTTTTATTTTCTGAGGCTATTTTAATGATATTTTTAAAATATTACTTCTTATTGCTTGTTGCTAACATTTAAAAACAAAATTGATTTTTTTATACTTGCCTTATATCCTTCACCACCAGTACCCCAAAATATGCTTTTATTCAGAAGCAGAGTTGTTGCAGATGCAATTAATTGAGATGAGATCATACTGGAATAGAATGGACCCCAATCCGATGCAACTGGTGTCGTAAGAAAATGGCTATGTGAGGACACAAAGACACACATGGAGAATGCCACATGAGGACAAAGGCAGAGACTGGAGTGACACAGCTGCAAATTCAGGAACTCTGAAGGCTGCCAGCAAAATGCCAGAAGCTAAAAAGAAGCAGGGAAGGATGTCCCTATAGGTTTCAGAGGAAGCGCAGGCAGCCCTGCCCACTCCTCGATTTTGGACTTCTAACCTCAACAACTATGACGCAATACATTTCTTTGTTTTTAGCCATCAAGTCTTTGGTACTTTGTGATGACAGTTCTAGGAAGTAACTGTAGCTACCCTACCTTTGAAGCCAACTATCACATCCTCTTCAGCTCCCCAAAGGTCCACCTCTTTGGTTCTCATGAAATCTGGTTGTGAGACTGCTCCGCCCTTTTCCTCCTGCCTTCCCCACCTGCAACTCGTGCTCTAAACCAGTTCATTCAGTGAAGATGTACTGCGGCCCCATGATGTCATGGGCATTATTCTAGGGGGCTGGAGATATGGCAACACCTCAAAAGCCATTTTTTTTTCTCAAAGTGATCATGCAAAGTTTTTGGCTGCTTTTCTTACTGTATCCTGTAAATTGTTGAGAATTTTCAGGAGCATGCTTCATATCTTCACCATAATTCTACCTTTAAAAACAAAATATTTTATTTATTTATTTATTTTTAGAGAGAGAAGAAGGGAGGAAGAAAGAGAGGGAGAGAAATATCAGTGTGTGGGTGCCTCTCATGTGGCCCCCACTGGGGACCTGGCCTGCAACCCAGGCATGTGCTCTGACTGGGAATCGAACAAGCAACCCTCTGGTTTACAGCCCATGTTCCATCCACCAAGCTATACCAGCCAGGGCCATTTCTACCTTTTGTAGAAAGGCAAAAAATATCATTGTCCACCTTTTATCCAGGTTTAGAACTTTCACACAGAAAATGGCACTTTTAGTTTCATAGCTGCATTTCATCAGATGGGAATTACAGGATGTTAGAATTATGGAAATAGGATCTATTATAACATCTTTTCTTCAAACTTGAGTTGCTATGATTTTGTGCATGATTTGATTAGTGTTCATGTAAACCAGATGTGATTTTTTTGTAAAGAGACATTATTAATAATTATTTCCCTCATTATCTCCCTTGCTAGCTATTAATTAAAGGTCAGGTGGCCCCTTGCTTCCAGATTTAGCTAGAATCTCACTAACTGATTACCTGTCCTTCAAGGGCAGCAGCAGTGAACTCACTAAGCTTTGGGGACAGGGCTGGGAGAGGTGTGCAGGGACAGCTTAAGGGGAGTGGTCTGGGCGGCCTGCTTTTCTTGCTCCTTCTCTTGCACAGTTTGAGTTCTCCCTGAAACCACAAAGAAATATTTGAACAGAAGGATAAGATACCTAACCTGAAAACTGAATTTGCTGTAGAGATATTGCAAATTGAAATTTTTGAGAAGGAACTTTCCATAGACTGAAAGTTTGTGACCCTCTTCCCAAATTAATATGTTGAAACCTGATCCCCAATGTGATGGTATTTGAAGGTGAGCCTTTGGGAAGTTACCAGAGTGGAGCCCTCATGAATAGGATTAGCGTCCCTATACAAGGGACCCCAGAGAGCTCCCTCACTCCTTCCCTCATGAGAAGACACGGGGGAAAAGGCAGCTGTCTATGAACCAGGAAGTGGATCCTGCCAGGCATGAACTGGCCACCCCCTAGGTCTTGGACTTTCCAGTCTCCAAAACTGTGAGAAATAAATGTTTGCTGTTTGTAAGCCACTCAGTCTGTGTATTCTGTTCTATCAGCCAAAGTAACTAAGACATGCTCTTAGTTACTTTACATGCTCTTTGGAAGAATTCTTGGATGCATTCAGAACTGTACCTTAGGTACTTGTTCAATTCAACTGGCAAGAAAAAAATGCACCTGGATTATGTTCAACAAGAGCTCTTGTCAAAAGTTCTATCAACATATGGTTGAATCAATAATTTCATAATGACTATTTTCAATAGGTCCAGACAGTTCAAAGTTAAAATATTCTGCAAACTACATCTGACTTTTAGTGTTATCTTTAAAAAGAGGTAGGAAGGAAGAACAAAAGTAGGGATGGGAGGGAGGAAAGAAAGGAGAGAGGAAAGGAGGGAGGGAGGAAAGAAAGGAGAGAGGAAAGGAAGAAGGGAGGAAGAAGAGCATGTAAAATTTCCATACTTTAATGCGTAAAGTGTAGCTACAAAGCAAACATCATTTAGCTGTGTAACTAGCAGCAGACCTGGTAAACACAAGCAATTACTGAGGCTGTGTATTCTGGGACATGTTCAGTTAATAGCAACTTTCCTTGAGGCACAACAAAGCATTTACTTTAGAATAAAGACGGAGTCAGAATTGTAATACTTTTTAGTCACTCTGCCAAGCCATGTTAGTCACCCAGCCACTCCACTGTAGGGTGCTCCTGTCAAGGTGAGGATGTAAGGGATGAGCAGATCAAGGCCCAGTGTTGTCAGTAAGGTGTCTGAGACCTGAGTAAGGCAGAGAGGTTTACATGTGTGTAGATCAAACGTGAGAGTGGAGCCCAGGAAGGCCTGGGTCTGCTCCTTTGAACTTCTCCCACCTGTCTGGCCCACTCAGGTAAGTCACTTACCTCATCTGGGGTTTTCTTTTCTCCCTTGTAAAGGGAAGATTATAATTCCTGCCCATGAGGGCCACACATCCCTGGCACAAGGTGGCAACCTGATATATGTTCATTTCCTTACTCTGTTCCTTCCTCACCTCTGCTGCTCATCGTATATACCTGGGGGTGAAGGGACTCCTTTTTCCTCCTCCAAGCAGATTTGGGAATAGACAGCAGGGAAGAGAGCATGAATCTGGGGGCCAAACAGAGAGGGGTGATCCTTCTTGACCACTTACTACTTGTGTGACTTTGGGCAAAAGACTTAACTTATCCAAGCTCCGTTTTAGCTGTAACATGAATATAGTAGCAGTATCTGTCTTAGTTTTTGCAAGGCTTAAATGAAGTAACCATTTATTGTAAAATGCTTGGCACTTGTGCGTCCTAAAGAGTGGATCTTATTATGAATTTGACACAGAGTAATTACTCAAAATGGAGGGCCATTCATTAAAAAACAAATTATCAGGATAAAATCATCTCCATCTATACAGGATAAAGTCATCTCCATCTATGCAGTATCATTTTTTAAGACCCTGTGTCAACCAGTAAATACTTTATTTGTATCAACTGGCGGGTGTTCCCAGGAAGTAACCAATCAGGGCTGTCACTCTGACCTGGTATGGGAGTCCCTGCACTGCTGTGAGAACCACAATAGGAGGGGAGGGGACAGGATGACTGCAGCAAGCGAGACTTCTTGCTAGAGCCAGGATCTCCAGTAATAGCCTACAGAAATCACTGGGCATTCTTTCTCACTCATTCACTCACTCATTCATTCATTCATTCATTCATTCATTCCATATGTATTGAGTACTTGTGGGGAGATAGTTTTGAGATTCTGGATGGAGCACAAAATAGACATGGAATTGCCCCCACGGAGTTTACAATCTAGTTGTAGAGATAGAACATAAGCAAGAAAGGAACCCAATAAACCTATAATTACCAATCGTCATATGTTATGATGGAAAAAAATGGGGTATTCTAGGAGAATAGTAAGAGTAGGCAAATTTAGTCCAGGGGCAGGAAAGACCTCCCTAAGGAAGTGTCCTTTGAGTGAGGAGGGAGAGGAGGAGTTAGCCAGGGGCAGGTGGGCCAGCCACTTCCTGTCCTTCAGTCTGCATGTCGCCCTCACCTTGGCCTTCCCCCACCCTTCACCAGGCACTGTGCTTGAAGCTAGGAACAGATGAGGAAGCCATAATTGCTTCCCGGGAGTGGTGTGGGCAGGCAGGTCAACAGGTACTGACAATAGCGTGTGCAGTGCAACCACAGAGGAGTGGCAGCAGAGGGACCACTATTTACAGGGGGTGTCCGCCCTTGAACAACTTTTGATGTTCGTGTTAACCACTTTCCCAGTGTGTGAGGGCAGTGGCAGCTGTGTGAGCTGCGGAAGGCCATTGGAGAGGTAGGGGTACCAAAGGAAAGTAAGGAGGAAGGGGTTGATGCCTTGCTCCCATGCTCTGCCCTCTCGTACTAAGAAAGCTGAGCCATCGCTTCAGGAACCTCATTAAGATGCTGCTCTCCAACCCCTCAGCTGCCTTCACCTTTGATGGGGAGACAGTGTAGCGAACAAATGTGGTCCAGCATTCTCAGCAGCTTCAGAATGAGAATGTAGGCCCCACTCACCCTCCCTGAGCAGCAGGCATTTCAGCACTTATAATCTAGTATTTAAAAAATGAAAAGAAACTCTAAGTATGATGTAATATGTATCCATCTCTTCTTTAAACAAATGTTTATTGAGCAGTTACAGTGCGCCAGGCACACCTTTACTGCTGAATATACAACAGTGAATAAATCAGATAAAATATTTGCAACCAAAAGAAAGCTTGACCTCTTTCTAGGATGTGACAGGAAAGTGTTTGGGGCAATTAAATTAACAAGGCCTCTGACCGATGTCGAGGGCTCTACTGTGCACCTGGCATCCCAGGTCACTGTGGGGCCGAGACAGACGTGATCGATTGCTGCTGTACATCTGGACACTTAGAGCCAAGGTCTGGACTTCTAAAAATACCCCCTCTGGACCTTGAATCCCCTGGTGGATTGTCTACACAGATTCCTGGCACCACCCCAAACCTGCTATAGAATCTCCTGAGAGAGACCCAGGGATCGGCGTTTCAAACGAGCCCCCTAAAAGATTCTTCTGTTCACCACAATTTGAGAAGCACTGGTATTGGCTTTTCAGTAGACTTAACTCCTACCATGTGTGCAAATGTGAGTGTTTTCTGTTTCACTCACCAAAGCAGAACATTGATTCTAAAAGACTGATATTGCAGTGACCATGATGTAGATCCAATAAGGAAAACACGATTTTTAAATTGATCAAAAGGGAGACTGGGTTCAGTGGAAACACTTTGTGCACCTGAGTAAACAGACCCCACAGATGCTAAAAGACTTGCTTAAGGTCACACATCAAGGGCAAGAAAGTAACTGCCCTGACCCTGTGTTGGGCCCTGTCATACTGCCCCTACCAATGGCATTGAGATTGGAGCGTCTGGCCTTGACTCCAGGAAAGGCTGGTGGAGCTGTGCCTAGGGATTTTGCTCCTCCATCTGTGAGCTGATTCTTGGGTCTTAGAGACAGACCTTCCCCTTTGGGATGGAGCACAGCTTCTATTCCTGGGACCCCAGCACAAGTTCCAATAGGTAACAAACCAGGAAAGTCCAGGTCACCCCCAGGCCAGGGCTCCTGGCTGGCTTTCTCCTCAGCTGGGCTGATACTGTTAACGGTAATGAATCTTATTTTTTTTTTTTGTTGTTGTTGTTTTTAGAGAGAGGGGAAGGAAGGGAAAATGAGAGGGAGAGAAACAGTGATGTGAGACACATCAACAGGTTGCTTCTCCTATGTGCCCCGACCCTGCATCTGGGGACTGAACCCGCAGCCTAGGCATGCACGCTCACCAGAAACCAAACTGGTGACCTTTCGCTCCACGGGACGATGCCCAACCAACTGAGCCACACCAGTCAGGGCTAGGGTACTGGTTCTTTTGAAGCCAAACTGACTTTTTAAAAACAGACTTCCAGAAGTGAGGAATAATTATTTTCATATGTGAACCCAGAAAAATGTAGGTAGTAATGGCAATGAACAAACACAGGTTGAGAAACAAAATGTTCTTGCTGCCAAAAGAATTCTTTCAGGATCTTCTCATATTTTCCATGCATTGCCACAGCAAGAGAGTTTAAGGCAAGGCATGTTAACTAAGTCAGAAGAAATAAAATTTAAAATCTGCAAAAATACAACATGGATCCTAAAGTTGTTAACTGTAATAACTCTTCAGAGAGCTGTGCTTCCCTGTTAGGTTCCTGACAACTGCATTGTGCTCTTGGAAACCTATGGGGGGTGTGTGTGTGCATGTGTGTGTGTGTGTGTGTGTGTGTGTGTGTGTGTATGTGGTATTTTACTGAGCTCAAAAGGTAAATACTAAATGGCTGCCTGTACAAGTGATATGGATATTTATGATTACATGATTAATTTAGAATTGTCACACAATTTAAGCCAAATGATTCTCTCAGATCTGATTTGCCTCACTGGCTTCCGGCCATCAATCCCATAAATCCCGTCCCTGTCAACTGTCCCTCGTATTCTGTGATGAATGGGCGGAGCCAGAAGTCTCCCTCACCTCATACATCCTACCAGGATGTTCACTTTTTCCCAGAGAGGGAAGTTTTCCGTTGCCATGTCGTTAGTTACTCTCAGCAGATTTGGTCCTTTTGGTTCTATGTCACCCACTCCATTGGGTATCTATAGTTGTAGACAACAGCAAATAAGGTTTGTTTCTCTGGAGTTTTCCCCTGTAGTGAAGAACTCTAAATGAAACCCACTTGTCTTCTATTCCAATAATTCTATAAGACACCATTTACACACAGACACTCTGTAATTCCAGTCATTCCTCACCTTGCAAAGAATACACACACACACATGCAGACACAGTTCAAGCACTTCAGTGAGTCTGTGGTCAACGGCTACAGGTTTTGCTTCCTGGGATTAAGCCACAGAGATTTTCAGCCAACCTAATGTAACTACTGCATTGTGGGAGTTGCAAATAGGAATGCCCAAAGAGTAAAACAGGCAATAAAAAGAAATGGACCGACCCAGGGTAAGAAAGTAGCAGGAACACAGGGTCTAAAAGCAATGCCAATAGAACTTTCTGTGAAGATAAAAGGAGTCCATACCTGTGCTGTCTGATGTGGTGGACACGAGCTACCTGCAGCTATTGAACATTTGAAATGTGGCTGCAATAACTGAGGAACTGAACTGTTCATTTAATATTAATGTAAAGAGACAAATATGCTGCTGGCCCTCCTACAGGATGGCCCAGGAGGGGGCCCCTGCTCACTGCTCACTCCCACGGCTTGTCACCACGCATGGGTGCAGACTCAGAGATGCCAGGTCTTCTGGTTTTTCTAGAGAAACCGGAAATCCCAATTTTAATGGGAATGTCTTAATATTGGATTGGCCAGAAAGTTCGTTTACTTTTTTCCATACAATGGCTCTAGTAGTGCTTAGTTGTCTTTAACTTCATTCAGAACAATTTTGTTAAAGCCATATTGTGACAGCTGTCATATCAGCATGCATTAAAAAAACTTATCAAAGTTGGTGAATTTTTGTGTAGCCATTTTAGTATTGAGGATGGAAGAAAATACACAACATTTTTGGCATATTATGCTTTATTATTTTAAGAAAGGTAAAAATGCAAAACTGAAATGCAAAAAAAGATTCGTACAGTATATGGAGAAAGTGCTGTGACTGATCGAATGTGTCGAAAATGGTTTGTGAAGTTTCCTGGTACTGTTGACATTTTGGCCAAATAATTCTTTGCTGTGGGACTGTCTTAACATTGGGAGGTGTTTAGGGGCACCCCTGGCCTCCACCCACTAGAAGCCAATAGCAGGAGATAGCTGACATCCTCAAAATATCCAAATCAATAAAGTTATTGGTGAAAATGAAAAAATGTGTCTTTTATGGAAAAAACTAAATGGATTTTTGGGCCAACCCAGTATTTAAAATGCCAGGCCAGTCAAGGCAAATGCACATATACAGCTCAGTTCTGCCCCATAGGCATCAGTGTGCTGCCCTGGGTCCCTGCTCCTCACCCTGCTCTCTCCTGTTGCACAGGCGTCCCCCACTGTTTGCACGTAGAACGTTCCTGTGAGAACGCTCATAAGCCAAAATGGCATAAAGGGAAGAAGCAATTACCATTAATTTATATAACTTATCTTAAACATTTTTTTAGCATTTTCCAGACCACCCCCACAAAATAACCTACCAGATCATACCAAAGAACACATAAAACCTAAAATAACCCTAACATATAGTAAAACCAGGAATAATATGATAAATACACACCACACTTTATACACCCCTCAATCCACTCAGGTGGCAGACTTTCCATTTTAACCATTATTGGAGAGACCACTTTGCTACTGGCAGAACCAATAGCAACTTTGGCTGCCTTCAGGATTCCTTCTCCCTGCATGTAAATAGAAAGAGTGGCGGACCCAGGCAAGTTCAATGCATGCAACATCTTTATTTCTTTCATCGTGGTCAAAACGCTTAATTACATCCAGTTTTACATTAAGCCTAACATCCTATGAGCTCTTAGGCTTTTCAGATACCTTAAGACACATCTTTCTAACAGATGCACAAAATGAACCGAGACAAAACCAGGTGCTCACAGAGCCCATCCAAAGCCTTGGCAGCTTGATGCGGAGATGCTGAGTGTGGTTCCTGGGCAAGGAGTTGCAGGGGCCACTCTCGCTGCTGGGGGTGCCTCTGCCTCTATAGTGGCTACTGCCAAACACAACATTATTTTCCCGTTTCACCTTTTTATCAGTTAGAGAAAGCAAGAACTAATTAATGTAGGTCTTTTGTAAAAGCAAAGTGGCATAATGTGAACTTTTGAAAAGCAGAGGACATCTGTACCCATTCCTTCCCTCCTACCAGGAAAACGCTGTCATGATTTACCTTCATCAGCCATTTGCAGCTCCATCCTCCTGGGCCCCGTGAGGCTGGAGCGACCACTGCTCCACATCGCCTTAGACTTTGACCTCCCTTCGGAATCCTTCTTCTACTTCACCTCCGAAACGCACTCCCACTGACGAGAAGAGCAGAGTCATTCCTGTTACAACTGACCCCTCTTGGAACTCCCTGTAGAATCCCCTCTATAAAAGTCCCCTAATATTTTTAGAACATTACCAATTGTCCTTTTTGGCTTGTAGTTTAAATTCTCAGAAGGTAGAGAAAATGCTGTGGTGGCTTCTATCCTACAGACTAGAGGTTTTTTTTAAAAAAAATTTTGAATGGAATACATTGTAAGAGATATACTTTACATTGCAACTTAGTCTACACATTCTGTATACACACACTTAAGAAAGTTTCAAAGAACATTGTCTATACTTTGTTTTTCTACTCTCCTCTACCTTTCAATATTTTTATTTCTTTTAACACTGATCTCGGAGTCTGCTTAGGAGTCCAAGTCCAGAGTTTGAAAACATTGCTATAGAGATTCCAGTTCATGTTCTATAATTCAGCAACAGTCACTGACAATCCTAAATGCTTTGAGTCGTTCCCTCCAAGAGCCCTCAGTCCCCTCTGCCTCCCCAGTACACACAGCCCATTAGACAGAGTAAATCAGAGACTAACAGCGGAATTATTCTCTGATATTCTGGGGGTCTTTGTAGTTTCCACTTAAAGAACCTCATTAGACTCAGATTATTCTTCATGGGAAAGGATTTACATTTTTAAAAAGGAAGATCAAAGACCATTTTCCCTGCACAGCATATTACTTCCTGCAATTCATCTAGATTCTTGTCACGGGAAAAGGTCACCTTTCATTACTGTATGGCATCTGTGTGTATGTTCTTGAAAAGGGTGTGGCTCTCAAAACATAAATCAGGACTTACATGTTGAAAAACACTCATGAAAAGTGACCACAGGGCGGTGATGGGAATAACATGGTGAAAAGAAACACAAATGCCAGCAGACTTCCCAGAACAATGAAGAACTCAGCCCACCTGACCTGGCCTGAAACGAAAAGATGCAAATAAAATACCTGAGCAGGATTCTAGGACTCTGCATTTGCTATGAGTTATAAAACGTTTTAGAAAGTACTTTGGGGGCAAAAGAACCCCTTGGGCCTAATGTAAACAGAGACAAAATTGGTGTTAGTCCTAGAAACATTGAACTGACTCATCAGAGACATCAGAAAGCAGGAAGCCCATGCTCCCTCCCCCCCCCAATAAAGTGGCTAACAGACTGGAGACAGGGCCTGAATACCTGGATCTCAGTCCCAACCCTCCTGCTTACCAGAGGTGTGACTTTGTGCAAGTGACACCTCTTTGTGCCGCCATCTCCTCAATGACAGACTGAAGAATAAGGCACCATCCTCACAAGGTTGTCCTGGGGATTGAATTGACTAATGTTTCAGGAAAGCGCTGAACCCTGTTGCCTTGTATACAGGAAGTACAACGTCAGCACTTGTTAAATGAAACTTCAACTCTCTGTCCTCTAACTTCAGGGCAGGAGAAATACAACTACTTTTAAAAACAAGAATGGAGAAGTCCTGCAACTTGCTGTCCTACATGCTCGCCACTGCGCAGATTTGACACCTAAGATGACAGAGTTTAAGTGCCATCCTCCACAAAAAATAACAAGCCGTTTGGAAGGAGGAGGAGGAGGAAGAGAAGAAGGGAAAGGAGGAGGAGAAAGGAATAATATCTGAGCCCCTAAGCCAAGGTGGAAAAGTGAACTTTATGTGTGAAAAACATAAAACAGAGCTGCTTATGACCTGAAAGGCCAGATGTGGCCGACAGACCACCCAGCATCACCTGGGGGAGAATAAACTGAGTAAGCTAAAAACCCAAACCCTGGGGAACATCAACGTACCAAGCCCATTTGGGGAGGACAATTAAAAGCTGCATGGGAAAATGTGGTTTAAAAATTTTTCTCTGTAAAGCTTATAGATATGAGTGATGATATGTGCAGAAGCCAACTGAAAGAGGTAAAATCAGAAGTCATGAGAGGGGCCCATCTAAATGTAGTCCCAGTTAATCATCTAAGAAGCTCTGGAAATATATTTTATCGTGAGGTGTGCTCTCTTAAATAGAATTAGAAATGAAAGAGGGAATCTGGATTATTGGCAAACAGTTTGCAATGCTTTGTTCTTGGTGTCCTGCAAATCGAATACGAAAGAATTATGTGAGTATGTGTGTGCCCATATAACCACAAAAGGCTTTCACATTTGATATGTTTATATATAGTCTCAAAGAAATATCTCCTTTTTTAAAGTTGTTTTTATGAAGTGACATTAAGAGGTGAAAAGTTCACCTAGAACCAACTAGCTATGGATATTAAACTAAATGATAATCCATACCCTAGGAAATATAAAAATTATGTGCAAATTTGGTCACAGGGCCTACTTTCCTTAAAGCAACTAGTGCAAACAATTGCAAAGATGGCTGAGACTGAAATGGGGGCCTCTGAGCTCAGCCAGGGCACATCATGGGTCATGGGGAGCCACTTTGATGTCTGTAACAGCTCCGTGTAAAAAGGGCACAGAGAATGCAGCCTCTCACCACATGGGAGCCTCTTCGCTTCTCAGGCTGCATCCTGCCATAGTGCCCCTTGTGCAGTTCCCACTGACTACAGCAAGCCACGCGGGGCTCGGATTGACGGCCAAGTTCAGCTCCATACTCATCAACAGTTACGGAAAGAAAGTTTACTTTCAGGCTCACAACTGGTTTTGCTTTTTTGTCTTTCTTCCTCCCTTACAGTTCCTTCTGAATCTCTTCAAATCCCAAATCCCTCCCTTCCTCCCTCCCTCCCTTCCTTCCTTCCTTCCTTCCTTCCTTCCTTCCTTCCTTCCTTCCTTCCTTCCTTCCTGATGTTGTTACTTAACCTTCACAAGAATCTGATTCCTTATATAGGATAATACTTCCCACATCACAGGATCAAGGTGAGGACAGAAAACAAAGTACTTATCACAGCACCAGGTACATAGTGAGCACTTAACAGCGGCTGCTATTTTTAGTGTTGTTTTTGTTACTTTTGCTACTACTGTAATAATGATAAAATAATAGATATTATAGTTTTTAATCCATATAGTTCAAAATCATATACTCTGAAGCAATTTTTAATTTGAAAAACCAAATGTCATGGGGATAATAATTTAGAGGGCACACATCTAGAAGTTGGCTCATCTGTCTCTAGCACTATTCTGGAGCCAAAAAAGTGAACTGTGCCTAGCAGACTAAATATTAGCCTTCTTCACTCTTTGGCATACAGTGCCAGAAGAGGATGATTTTGTCAGGCCAATGAACATTCTGGTACTGAAACTGAGAAAAAAACAGAGACATCCTTTTTTCAAGGTACTAGTTCTAGAGTCTAGGGCTATGCTGTCCAACATGACAGCCACTACCCATATGTGGTTAAAGTTTAAATTAATTAAATTGTAAAATCCAGGTCTTCAGTCACACTGGATGCATTTCAAATATGAAAAAGCTGCACATGGCTAGAGGTTATCACATTGACCAGGGCAGACATGGAATGTTCACATCATCACGGGAAGTACTATTGGAAATGCGGATCTAGTCTGAAGTATAAGTTGCCCTAATAACTTATGCAAATAAATCCAATTATTATTTAACATGATCTAACTTAAAACCACACAACTGTGAATTCAGGTAGATCATAGGCCTTACAAATACCAAGAAGACTTATCTCTCTTTTCCATTTAGATTAGATGCTTTAATTCTTTTTTCATCCTAAGTCTTTACAGCTGTGTTTTCAACTGTTTCCATCTCATGGCACACATAAACTAATTACTAAAATTCTTCGGCACACTAAAAAATACGTTTTTTGCTGATCTAACAAAAATTAGGTATAATTTTGATTCATTCATACTGGATGACTGTTGTTGTATTGGCTGTTGTCATTTTTTTTATTTGACAGTCTAAGGGAAAAGAGGTCAGTGTCCCTGACTAAAAAGTCAGGTATTGCACGTTTTACAAATTCTTGTGGCACACCGGTTGAAAATCTCTGTTCTACAATGTTCACAGGACTCCTATTGTTATGTTTGTATAAATTCTATGTTTATGCTTATATAACAAATATCCCATCCACCCTTCAGGTAATTTAAAGGAAAACAAACATTTTTATTGAACTTCACAGGAGGAAATACACATTGTACTTTACACAGTAAGGGCCTAGTGCAAGCACACACATACACCACTGAAATGAAATTTTCACAAAGTAATACTAACCCTTACTCCAGTGGATATGGTCTGATAGTCTCTGTGCCCTCCCCTTCCTCCTCCTCTTCCCTCTCTTACCCCTTCTTTAGTGCTGGTTACCCTCTACAGTGATTTTATGACTCACAGAGAAGCCATGGCCTGGAGTCAGAAGACATTGATCTAGACCAGGGTTGCAAACCCGAATGTTTAAAGTTGTTGGGCAAGTAACATAAATGGATGGAAAGAGCTGTGTGGGGACCCTG
Source organism: Anoura caudifer (assembly GCA_004027475.1). Classification (NCBI taxonomy): domain Eukaryota; kingdom Metazoa; phylum Chordata; class Mammalia; order Chiroptera; family Phyllostomidae; genus Anoura; species Anoura caudifer. The sequence goes on from PVKU01000694.1 coordinate 314,718, forward strand.
GGAAGTGGAGAGCACGTGGCCCCTTGAAAAGGTACAGTGGCTGCTCAGTTCCAACCAAGCTTCTCCATGTAGGAATATAAGTCTCTGATCCTAGAACTTGGGATTGCTCAAAAGAAGCCAAATACCCAGATATTTTTGCGTAGCTTCCCAACTCACAAGTGTTGCAAATAATCCTCAAAATGTTTAAATGCTTACCGGCCAAACAAAACAAGTCTTTCAAGTATTACTGGTCTAATAATGGATTAATTCCTAGTTCCATGGGTAGCATTAGAAGCTACCTCTAAAGTGAGGACTCAGGCTCCCCCAAAGTGGATATAACACAATCTTTCTGTCTCCTCATGACCTGGGTGGGGGTGGGGGTAGTAAAGGAGGGATCCTCAGCTGATGAGTGGAGTTAAAAGTGATCATTTCCCCTGGAACAAGACCAAGAAGGACAGAGGAAGTCAATCATTCTGACAGCATAGAGTTCTCAAGAAGCTGAGTTTACCTTCATCCAGTCAGAGGAGAGAAAAACAAGCCCCATCAGCAAGTCTCATCTGAGACTGTCCCCAGAAATGGCCTCTGGCGTCTCTTTTTAAGGGTCAGCTCAGTTAGTTCTCACTCTTTTCTAGGCTGGCCAGGCATCCAGGGTCTGGGGCATCAGAGTACAGACAGGCACCTGATCATTTTAAAGCATCAATAGCAAAAACACATTTAAATGTCTAAGATAAATCCTACTACTGTGTAATTAAAAGATTGAATCAGACTGCTTTACATACAATGTTTCTGGGCTTTAATCCATTAGTATTCAAACTTTACTTAAAAAATAAACTTTTTATTTTAGAATGATTTTAGATTTACAGAAAAGTTGCAAAGATTATATGAAGAGTTTCTATGTGTTTTTACCCAGTTTCCCATACTGTTAACATGTTACATAGCCCTGGTGCATTCGGCAAACTAAGAAATTAATATTGGTACACCACTATTAACTGAACCACTTCGTTTGGATTTCCTCAGTTTTTCTTTTTTCTTTTTCACTAATATCTTTTTTTGTTCTGGGATAGAATCCAGCATGCCACATTGTATTTAGTTCAAATTTTTTGACCTACATAAACCTAATATTTTAGAAAAAAACCTAATCAAAGGAGAAAAGTCGTATTACAATGTAGCCATTAGGTCCTAGGGAGGAGGTGGTTTGGGGACCCCCCATCAACATGTGTCAGTTGCCAGAGATGCTAATCTCATCTAGACCTAGTCATAGCCGTGACCTTCTGAGTCCCTGTTTATTGGCCTAGCACCGAGATTGTCACGAAGCCATTGCCCAATGAACAGAGGCTGAATATCTACTGCTTGTCAACGAATTAGAATTAAGTACCTGGAAACCTACCCAGGGACAGAAGAACCACCTCCTGCCCAGCAATTGGTCTCTAATTAATTTCATTGTCCATCTAATGTCATCTTGAAATATCCATGTTTATGTTAGTCTGCTAGGGTTGCCATAATGAAGTACCACAGACTGGGTCACCAAAACAACAGAAATTTATTTCCTCGAGGTTCTGGAGGCCAGAAGTCTGAGATCGAAGGGCTGGTAGTATTGGTGAACGTGAGGCCTCTCTCCTGGGCTTGCAGAGGGCCATTTTTTTTCTCCCTGCGTCTGCGTCTGGTCTTCCCCCATCCAGTCATAGCAGGTTAAGGACCATCCTAAGTACCTCATTTTAACTTAATGACCTCTTGAAAGGCCCTATCTCCAAAAATAGTCACATTCTGAGGTTCTGGGGGTCACACACAAATTCACGGGGGACACAACTGGGCCCAAAACAATGTTCACTGTATCTAAAGTGTAGGGGTTAAAAAAAAAAAGATCAGAGGAAGAATATTCCTAAATCTAAATATCACTCATCCTCAGAGGCCCGTCTGTCCTTTTCTTCCCTGACTATTCCGGGTGCTTTACCTGAGGACCAGGCCTAAGTTAGCTGCAGTCAGAGAGTGCTGCCTGCTCCTACGATAGCGCAGCCCCCTCCATGCTGCAAAGCCTCTCTAAGTCACTCTCTGTGTATTTGTGTGACCGATTGCATACCCTTCCCAACAACCTGCCAATCAGGGGAGCAGGCATTGGCAATCACATTGCGGTCAGGGTCAAAGGGCAGAGCACGAAGCCCTTTCATCACTGAAATGCTGAGCTTCTAAGAATGTGGGTGGGTCCTAAGCACATTTTTCTAGCTCTCGTGCATGCGTGTGTGTGTGTGTGTGTGTGTGTGTGTGTGTGTCTGCTTGTGCACATGCACCGAAGTGCAATTATTCTAAAGCTTATCTACAAGGCTGCAATCTGCGTTTGGACTTCCAAAAATGAAAACAATCACAGTGTACAGACATTGCCTGGCAGGCAGGGGACTGAAAAAAAATTCACTAATGGCCGGGCCAAGGGCACTGGGACCAAGCATCTGAAGTGTGAGCCTTCAGAGTAGACACTCTGATAAGGAAAGGCTGCAGGGAGACAGCAACTTATGGAGAAGAGGCCAGGACAAAAATGAGCCAGGGAAGCTGCTGTGGGGCAGAAGGAAGAGGGGAGCCTATGGGGTGGGGGATCAGTGACCAGTGTGATTGCTGGACTGTCATTAGCCCAAAATTATCAGGCACCTGAATCAACAAGGTCAAGAATGTGACCTGAACGATACATGAAATATTTGTTCAGGAAACCACAGGGTGGGAGAAAGACTCAAAGAGTTAAATTGCGGGCCTCACCTTTGCTGATTGCAGAATTAAACAACAAAAGTTCAAGCGAAGCCTATGGGGCTGGGGAAGTTTTTTATTAATGTGCTGAAGAAAACTGATGGAAGATGGAGGGTGGGGAGCTGGCAAGGCTCGGTGTGGGGACCAGCAGTGTGGGGCGGGGGGCAGTAGGGAAGAATGCAGGGGACAGGCGGGGCCTCCGTGGCCACCAGGCCCAGCCCCCCAAGGCATCCGGATTCCAGGCTTCCAGGCATGGAGGACAAAGGGCCCTTCCCCCCTTGTCAGCCTTCCTGTTCCCTGGGATTGTGTGGCCCAGCCCTTTGATCACACTGAGGGCATTATGTCTGTGGACAACCGCTTTAAAAACCAAGGTTTCAGGGCTGGCTCTTGGGTCCCCAGTTCCCAGTGAAAGGGATTATGCTTGGCCCTCCTAGGATTCCTGCTTCTGCCCCCTGCCACCAGGTTCCTAACATAGGTTTCTGACCCTGTTCAATCCTTGAAATGCATTGTTAGGGTGTGGGCATGGTTCGTGCATTCCCAACGTACGTCCTTCATCTTCAGTGTTTCTGGAGGTTGTGGCTTAAATGTTGTTTACAAATTCCCACAATGAAATGAGAATCTACTCACGGCCAGAGTGAGTCTCTAGCAAAGATGTGCTTCAAGCCCTGGACTGGGAGCCAGGTCTCTGGAGTTCCAGACCTATGTAATTCTCCAGCTTACACGCTGCGTCAGTGTTAGCCATTTACCCTCTCTGGGTCTGAGTTTTCCCTTTAAAAAAATTAGAAATATGAACTTGGCAAGCTCTGGAGCTAGATTTATAAATCGTATGAGCCCTCGACTGTTAGCGAAGGAAGAATGCCGATCCTGCAGGGACATAAGTACCATGTGTTTCATCAGCTTCAAGAAATAGGCAAATGGCAAGTGGAAAGTGAACAACTCCTTCAAAAACTATTTCAGACGATAATACTTTCTCCACCACCCACCAGTTTAATAGAGTTGGTGTCTAACAAGGCCAGACTGTTTTTACTTAGAGAAAATATCATGACAATGCTATTCTAGAAGGATCCATCTCTCCTGCTCTTGTTCCATGTGTTATCAGTGGAAAATGAGTTCTTGCAGTATCATGAGGAAAAGAATTTTCCTGACCCCCATACAGGAAGGTGAGGCTCTGTGGTACGGTTTATTGATTGTGTAAAATTAAGGGGGTTCCCATCCTGACTTCCCAGTGTCCCATCTCCATCCATCTCACCATGGAAAAGTGCCACCTTATCATCAATAGGGCCAGGATAAAGGCCACTGCCCAGAGTTGCAGCTCCACATTAAAGTCCAGTCCAGTCCAGGATCCGATCCAGTCCAGGATCCAACTGGAAGCATGTGCTTCCAGCTGCAGCCCATTGCTGTGCTGTGGCATTCAGGCTCCCTCCTGGAGCCTGTGTGGAGTTCATGCAGCCATGGGCCATGTGAATGATAGGGCCACATGGCCATGGAGAGAACAGGTGAGTACACAGTGCAAGTGCAGGCCAACAGGTGAAAAAGAGAGAGAGAGAGAGAGACCTTCTTTGTTCACCTGGGATTATATCAGCTTGGGTTTGGGAGAGACCAGGTACTTTTTCAAAAGAACCAATCAGCTTCCCAAACTTTCACAGACTTTGGATGAGTTAATACCCCCTAGTTAGACTGTCAGGCCTCTATGGTCCAGCACCACCCCCTGGACCCCCCAACACTCTGATACTGGAGGGGGGAAATGGGGAGTGTTAATCTCCTTGGTGGAGCAATGCTGTAATCCCCTGGAGTGTGAAGAGCTACAGCTTCCGGGAGAAGCAAGCAGGTTCACGCTTCCCCTTTTATTAAGCTCCATGTCTAATTCCCTTTTGCTCCCCTTTCCCATCAATACTTAGCTAAATACCAATGGTAACACACAGATTCCTTCTCTTCCTAGTCAAGGGGAATTCCTTTCCTCACAGGAGTAGCAAAAAGAATGGTGAGGCAGGGTCAAGACAACAGAAATGGGTCAACTTGAGACCTACTGAGAACGTTCAGAGCTGGCGATAAACTTGTATTTATTTAACCAGACAACAAACTAGGATCTGTAAGTGAAAACAGCTTTGCTAAGTGGTGATTAAATTAACCCCATTTGGAAAAGTGCTAAGAACATCTTAGAGTTGTCTTATCGTTATTACTGGTGACACATTTCCATGTCTTGTATTAACTGAACTCAATGAGATTACACCACAGTAGGTCTACATATAGAACTTAAGGAGTTCAGGAGTTCACACTCAGTATCTTTTTATCAGGATTGTATGGGAAAAGTTTCTTAACATCAGAAGCCCAAAGTTTATTTGATTCTTTTACTGATCTTTGTTTCTAGACTTAAAAAAAAAAAAAATGCTGTGGGACTTTCCCAGCCTCTCAGAGTTGTTATTGCTACAGTATTCAGAGGAATTAGAATGATGCTTTGGGGCTTCTAAGGAGGGCCCTGTCTCTGACTCTGTCTCTGCACCAGGTCCTTATTGGGATCTTCAGACCTCATCCAGAATCAAGACTTCAGCCATTGTCATGAGTCATCGCCTTTATGAGGCTGATCCCTGAATACCTGCTTCCAGATTCCATTTTTGCCTTGAACTCGTCTTATTGTACTAAACACTTCCATTTGGGTGTCCTGCAGGGACTCTGAATTCAAGTCCTAATGCTTAATTTATGAAGCTTCTTCCAAAAAGCTGTCTCCCTGACATCCCTTGATCCAGCCACACTGTTTTCCTGGCCACCACACATAAATGTCAGCAGCATCACTAACTGGTCCCCTCTGTTACCTGTAAACAGTCATTGGGCCATGTCAATTCTCCCTGCACAGTGTCTTTCCTGTATGTCCTTCCTGGCCAATTCTAACAGCCACCCTGGTCCAAATCTCCCCCAATCTCCGGTCTTTTAGCTACCATTTTCTGCCCAGTCACCACGCGGATCCCTTCAGATGTATTAATTTATTTAATACTTGTGGAATGCCTCCTCTGTTAGTATCAAAAACCCTCCACAGCACAGAGATTGACCTCTACAGAATAACGTGTGAACTCCTGAACATGACATTTCAGCCCCCTCTCCCTTCCCTCGTGAACTGGCCTCCACCCCCTCTTCATAGGCGCCCCCCTCTCCAGACAAACAGGTCTACTCAGCTTCCTCTGAAAATACTTAGAGCACCTCTCCCCATTTGAAATACCTACCTGGAAGTCCTTTCTTCTTACTTCACTTAACCATAACCATTTCTCCTGTGGTTGCTGTCCTCTTCAATCAATTCCTATAACTTTATGGTTTACTCTGTTTCCTTTATAATTCATACTTGCAAAATTGCATTGCTCTCTATATTTTCTACGTGTTGTCTGTCGTTCACAACTGGACCGTGACCCCCTGAAGAGAGACACAGTATTTGCATGCATCGCTGTGACCCATCAACCTAACGGAATAAATTGCAAGGAGGAGGAAAAATGAATACTGATTGAGTCTCTACAGTTAACCAAAGACCCTTATATATTGGGATTTTCTTTTAACATCTCAGTTAATGTTCTAAACCTGGGTCCAGCTCATCTGTTTTTATAAATCAAGTGTGATTGGAACAGAGCCGCACCTGTTCATTTACTATTGTCCATGGCTGCTTTTGGGCTACCATGGTGGAGCTGAGTTTGTTGCGACAGACACTGCGTGGCCAGCAAAAACTGAAATATTTACTATCTTTCTCTTTAGGAAAGTTTGTTGACCCCTTGTCTAAACAGACAGAGAAGGTACAATATTCTATCATCTGTTTTTATAGGTGAGAAGGCAGAAGTTCAGAGAGTTTGAGTAAAACGCTTAAGGCCACACAAGCTAGTAAGGAACCCAGTAAAAACTTGAAGCCTATCTATGTGATTCCAGGACCCACAGGTTTCGCTCTATCCTGCGGGACACACTGGGTGATTCCTAATGTCTGATGATAGTGAGGGTTTCATTTATGTAATACCTCTTGGCTTGTCTTCAGACTTTTGCCAGAAGAAATCCAGTGGCTGGAATTAACTGGGATTTTTCAGGCACACATCAAATCCCCGTGACTGACTGACCATATTCACATTATTTTAAAAGATATTTTTTGTGATTTCCTACCATAGCAGTTATTTCATGCTCTCTAATTATGTCCAGAAGGACACGACTACTGGAGGGCAGGTGCTGGGTCTGGAGGCCTGAACTTCCAACATGGTCTGGGCACAAAATAAATCCCTAACGTATGAGTATGTTCGTTGCAGATCATCGCTCAAATAACTATTATTTTGAGAGAGAGAGAGGCTATTTCCACAACTGCCAGATTTCAGTAGAAGTTTGGAGGGAAAAGCTCCCACCGTGGGGTGAGACCATCACAGTTTTATTCAAAGTTGACTACCACAGGCAAGATGAAAACTTTCTTACTTTTCCCTGTTCAAACTTTTGTATTTTTACGTGTAGAGTGGAAATCATAGGGTCATTGTGATGAAATAAAATAAGGCATGTAAAGCACTTACAGTGATTACTGGCACACAGTAAATAATCAACAACGTGAATTATTATTATTGTCTAAACTCTGCATCTGCTCAGAAACTTGAATTCATTTTGAGGAGCCATAAAAATCACACAAAGTGGGAAGGGCAGCAACAGCAAACAACAAGCAAGGAAAGAAGGAGACAAGAGGATGGCAAAGAAAGCAGCTGAGTACCTCCTCTGCTTTATCTCTGCAGAAAGTTTCCAGAAGATTTTCTTTTAACCAATATATAAAGATACTTGTATTCTGAGAAATATATCCTGCCCTACAGAGGAAAAGGAGGGGAAGGAAACTTTGCTCAAACAATAGTTTCAGAAGACAAGCCTCAAATATTAGTACATACAGGGGAATAAAAGAATTTGTGAAGCAGCACACTTAATGATATTAATTATTGCACTCAATAGCCAGCGACGCCAAAATTGGCCCCTCACCGAGATGTGCATCATTACCTTCCAGCAATTAAACTGCTGCCAAGACCCTACATCATGTGAATCAGTTCTATCTGGAATAGCTATTAAAAGTAGAATCTGCCCCATCTGGAGTCTGGACTTCATGGATGTGATGGAGAGCTTGTTGACGGAGGCAGGATTTGTCTAAGCCTTCCAGGGAGGAAAGGACTGGGGTGCTGCTGATGGCAGGCATCGATCACTGGGTTACCAGTCCGGCCCTTTGTGCCGACTCTCAGAAATTCAATACAGAATGAGTCTCTTCTGGATTCTTGGACTATTTTATAAAAGCTTTTATTAAGACATGATTCCCATTGATTTCCTGTTCCCTTTATTCTTGAAGTTCAACTATAGAAGTCTGCACTCTATCTAAATGTGGCTTAAACGACAAAAAGGGAAAGGGAAGGGGGAGGGTGAAAAAACTTCTCAGACTCTGAATGTGTTTTCCCTATAGGTTCTCTTTTTTCCTCCAAAATATCAAATTATTCTCTTTGCACAACTTTACTCTTTAGTAATTTGGTCTTATATCTTGATTAAATGATTTCAAGTGACATAAAACTGAGGTCTATGTTTGATCTCGTTTTGTAATATTTAATTCTTGGAGCTGGAAAATCCATTTGTTCTCTAAAATGGAGTGTGCCTCATTGGGAGTGGGCAGCCAACCACAGGCAGTGAGATTTTTCAGGATGGTGACTGCTGCAGTGCTGACATGATGGAAGTCTTCACAACGGGCCTCTGCAAACCCCAAAGAGATGGGGAGGCTGGCACCTGCTTTCCTACACCCTCTTCCCAGGACTTGGGTCACCTGGGTTCCTTCTAAACAAGTTGCTGTGTTTGTACCATGAGACTTTACTTCCCTAAGATCCCACATTGGACCCAATATTATTAGTGCCTCAGCCAAAGCCAACCAGAAGTAGACCAAAGATCAGGAAAATCTGTGGAAAGTAGTCGCCTGAAAACTCTTACCAGTCGGGGTGTTCTATATTGGATGGTAACCAACCCAACCAGACACTCTCTGTCGGGGTCCTGTGATGTTGGGGGGGAGGTGGGAAACCTAAAGCACAATAAACGTAGAGACAGAACTAATAGGATGCACAGCATGAACAGGAGTAGCCTTCTCAGAGAGTAACTAAAACAAATAGCATATTTAACAGATGCAAGCCACTATCGAGAGCAGAGGCTATCATGACATCACACAAACATATACACATGCACACACACACGTGCACACATATACACATCCATGTGCACACATACATGCATTCACATGCACATGTGTGCGCACATGCACCCTCGTGTTCACGTGTGCATGTACATCCACTCATGCATATGTGCTTGTACATGAATGCACATGTGTGCCCATGTGCACATACAGAAACACACCTGCACGTATACATGTACACACATCCACTATGCATGGACACATACACATAATTATTTGAAGTATACTTCAAAATGCCTCCCTAAACCTAGAGTATTTTTCCAGTAGGGAGTGTGTATGTGTGTCTTTGGCAGGGTGGGGGGGGATGCCGATGGGGAAGTACAGTTTACAGATAAAGAATATGAAGCAAATGAAGCAATTACTATGTGCCTGACACTTGTTCTGATTGGCTTCCCATAACCATTAGACAAAGACAAGTTCATGGAATTTGAGTGAGCTTCTTGCCTTTAATTTCTGATCAGTTAAGCTAGCCTCTTAGCATAATCCTGAAGCAATAGTGCCAAATGGCAGAAAGTTTGAGGAGACAGACAGGCAGAAAGGTATAAATCAGGTTCCTGGGCAGCAGGTCCTTGACACCTAGGGGTTAAAGTGGTATTAAGGGCTGAATTATACTCCCCCAAATTTGTATGTTAAAGCCCTAACCCCCAGTGTCTCAGAATGTGACTCAATTTAGTGACAGGGCATTTTAAAGAGGTGACTAAGTTAAAATGAGACCATTAGGGTGGGCCCTAATCCAATCTGACTGGTGTCTTTATAAGAAGATGAAATTTGAACACAGAGAGATACCAGGGGTGGGCACATAGAGAACAGACCATGTGAGGACATGGTAAGAAGGTGACCCTCTGCAAACCAAGGAGAGAGGGGTCTCAGAAGAAACCAAACCTGCGGATACCTGGATCTTGGACTTGCAACCTTTAGAACTGGGAGGAATAAATTTCTGTTGTTCGAGCCACTAGCCTGAGGTGTTCTATTCTGGTGGCCCTAGCCGACTGATACAGGCGGCACACAGAAGGACTCACTCTACAAGGAGTTAGGACTGCCCGAGATCCAGCTGCAGTGAACTGGTGTCATTTCCATTCACAGGAGAGCAGGGCAGAAAGGGGAGGCTCTCTGCATCTGAGCACCTACTTTATGCACTCACATTTAATCCTCACAACAAGCAGGTAAAGTGATGTACTCTCCTTTTGCCAGAGAAGAAGCTGAGGGTTAGCAAGTGAGGAGTCATGCCGAGTTTACCAGAGAGGGTCGTGTGTCAGTCTCCCGGGCAGACACCAAGCAGACTCCCAGGAGCCCCCTGACAGGAGGGAAGGTCTGGCTCAGAGACGGCTTCCAGATGGGCTGGTGCTGAGGCCTGTTCACTATCACTAACACCAAAGAATGTCAAGGGCTGGCAAGTGCGGTAAAACCAAGTGATTCGGTCCACAACTTTCGGGTTATAATCACGGCTCTGCCACCTACCAGCTGGACGATTTTGGGCCAATTACTTTATCTCACTAAGCCTCATTCCCTGACCTGTGAAACAGCAACACCTCTTAAAGTATCGTGTTCAAATAACGTCAGGTCATTGACAAAATTAGATGAATTAACAGATTTTAAATACCTACCGCAACGGGTATTCATCAGGGTTCTCCAGAGAAACAGAACCAATAAGAAGCGTATCTGCAGAAAGATTTATTTTAAGGAACTGGTTCCTGTGAGTGTGGAGGCCTGACAAGTTCCCAGTCTGATCCGGGAGGCTGACAGGCTGGAGGTTCAGGAAATAGTTACGGTGCAAGTCCAAAAACAGTCCAATCAAAAGCAACGAGGCTGGCGAATTCCAAACGCTGTCTGCTGAAGAACCCTCTTGCTGGGAGGAGCTCTGTCTTTTGTTTTCCTAAGGGCTACCAAATGGATGTGCAAGGCCCACCCACACTATGAAGATTAGTCTGCTTTACTCAAAGTCCTCCATGTTAATGTAAATCTCATCCAAAAACACACTCACAAGAACATTCAGAATAAAACTTGACCTAACATCTGGGTACCTAGCCAATCTGACACATAACACTGAACCATTATGCACTGCTTAGCACTTAGTAAATACAGTGATTACTTTTACCATTTTTATTCATATGAGTAAAGAGTATCCTTTCTTTTATTAACTCAATTGTGGTCAAACACAACTGGCATGCTCAGGATTAAAGGAAGAAAAAATAGGTAGTTTAACAAGAAACAGAACTGACTAACCGTTATTAAACCCAATCCTTTCTTCCTCAGGAAGTGAAGAAGAACAAGGGCTGGGAAAACAGTAGCTGCTTTATACTCCCTCTGGATAAAAATATTATCAATGTTATAATTACAGGATCTGCTTGAAAAGAATGTAACTGCCTTTTTTATTATTAAAATAGAGTTGACACACAATATTATGTCAGCTTCAGGGATAAAACATAGCGATCTGACGTTTATGTACCTTCCAACGTGATGACCACAGTAAGTCTGGTGCTCATCTGCCACCGTACGAAGTTATGACAACATTAGACTGTGTTCCCCATGCTGTGCTCCATACCCCTGTGACTTTGTTATTTTATAACTCAAAGTTTGTACCTCCGTTTCTATTACAAATGAGTCCACTTTTTCTCAGTTAAGTAACATGTGGTCAGACCTTCACCTCAAACCTGTGCTTGCACTGGGCTGATTTGGGCAGAAATTTCTCACTCACGGCCCCCACTTACTCCTGCTGCATTAAACATGCATGGAATTTCAGAGTTGGAACAAACAAGAATCTTCTACCCAAAGAGATACTGAAGGGCCACCACAGGGGGTAAGAGATAGGGCCAGACTCTGAGTCCCCAACTTTTTTCAGAGAAATAACTCTTTGGCTTCTCTAAATATTTGCCTTCCACTTAAGATTTCAATAATTTTTAGAGCTTTATGGTTTAAAAAAAAAAACACATTGATTTGGCCCAACACTTCCTGGGATGCCAATATAGCCCCATCAATTGTTCATTTCTGCTGAGGGCTCACTGAGTGGGGAGCTCCATATTTTATGAAACAGCTTGTTCCACTGCACCTTCAGAGAGTAGAAATGGCTTAACTCTCTGGTGGAGTCAAACCAATCAATACAGCTACTTGAGCTCTCAATAAAAACCAGAAAAGCTCTCTTACAAATCTTCACTTTATGTCCTCAATTTTTTGTTACAAAAAGGAAGTTGGAGACTAAAGAGAATAAACTGTGATATCCAAATCCCATAAGGAGGACCAGTACCCAGTAATAATGGGAAGACTTTTCCTAACTCTTCCTGCCAATGCCCACGAAGGGTTAACTGCCTTTCCAAGGCATTCGAACCCCTTAAGAAAGCAGTGCTTCAGGTAGTTGTTCTTCTTTAATCATTGATTTTACTTCTGTGTGAACAGGGAGCACAAGCACAAATGGCCTACGAGGCTAGGTGTAGAAAAATCCTCCGCACAAAAGAGAGGTGGCATGCGGCATGCATGTTCATGTTAGGGATAAAGGGGGAGCGCTGGGTCCGTGGAGAGGTCGAGAAAGTGTGACCTGTCTAACATGCACACCCCGAGTGCCAGCTCATTGTAAAATGAGTGCTGCTAAATCTCCTGATTTGTCAAATAGTCTGGAAATCTAGATTTTCTTCCATGAGAAATTTTCTGATACTAAAGTAAAAAAAAAGAAAGAAAGAAAAATAAGAAAGAATCCAGCAGCATAAATCAGTGGACTGCAACATAAGCTACCGTTTGACAAACTTTTGGCAAACCTATACCCAGGGGAATCCGTATGTGAAACTTCTCAGGACAGAAATGGTAAAGGAAAAAAATAATAAATAAAAAATAAAATAAAGAAACTTCTCTGCTACTGTTGTATAAAAAATTGATATCTCTTTATCAGCTGGGCAGAGTTGTGCGGGGTAGTCAAGAGTTTTTTAGGTTGAATTGTATTAAGGTTCTGCTTTTTTTTTTTTAAGTCAAAAAAGGTCAAATATCTGTAGTTTCAAGAAGTTCAGCTTAGTAGAGTTGTCAGTAAATACATTAGAGTATGATTATACCGTAATCATAGCCCTATGATTGTGTCGGACAATTCTTGATATTTAGTGGCTGAGGATCAAGAGTATCAGACCGGGTATAAAATATAAAATGGCTCAAAGACAATGAAAACTTTATGCCTCCCTCCCTTACAAAGTCCAAAGCAATTGTGGGGTGCCAAGGGGCTCTGCGCCACACGTTGTTCAAGACCAACGCCGGCAGAAAAGTTCTGCCATCCCCAACAGTCAACTTGCAACACCACTTCACATGCCAATATCCAGCAGCAGCAGAAGAAAGTATCTGGAAGGTTTCTACGGGCCAGATCTGGGCCCGGTCCCCATTACTTTTGCTCCCATTCCACTCCAAGGAAAGCTGTACCCTCACTGTGTGTCAAGAACTAGGAGATGATGGACTGGCGACCAGGGGGCACTCTCAGACACACAAAGGAGGCTCGACTAAGTTTTCTCTTGGGTTCAAACTTAGAAGATGAGGAGTGCCAACCTCTAGAAGACATTTCTGGCTCTGTACCTCGGAATTCAAGCAAATATTTGGGAAGGACAGTTTTCCGGGGGACTCATGAAATTCCAGATCTGGAAACAAATTTTAAAGCATTTTCTAAATCAAATTTGATGGCTAGTAGGTGAACGCAGACTCTGCTATTAACTAGCTCTGTGATCTTTGGCAAATTTTAAAGTGTCTGCGACCTAAAGTCTAGATTCCCTTTCTATCAAATGGAAGTAAAAAGTATATAATTTTCAGTGTTGTCCTGACAACTTTAGATAATCCATGTAACACATGCACATGACGTGTGGTCATTATGAAATCCAGCCAAATGGTTGCCCAGGTTCTGCTAAGCCCCCCCAGTTTCCAGAGTAGCCATTTCTGGCAGAGTAGCAGAGCTGGCAGCCAGGAGCGTTCTTTGTCTTGGGCAAAATCCCTTTCACCTTGAGTCCTGCTTCTGACAGCTAACGCCACTCAGAACGAGATGAATCACTCTTTCACACGCCAGTTCTTCAGATTTTGGGAAAAAACACTGCTACTTTGAGACTTCTCTTCCAGTTTCTTCAACTTTGAGTCTCTCACCATTCTTGTTGCTCTCATCTGAAAACCTCTGCTTTGTCTTTATGTCTCTTAAAACGTGATTCACAGATAGGAATGCACTCCAAGTAAGATCTGGCTAGCATACAGTACAGTTGTAACTTCTCTTTCTGTTTAATAAATGTGTTACTCAGGGCTAGGGTGTCAATTTTGCTGCTATAACAAAAAGACTTCAAAATGCAATTGTTCAAATAAGAAAGGAATGTATATTTCTCCTGTAACAGTGTAAAAACAGGTGGTTCAGGGCAGGTGTGCAATTTGTCCAGGTACTGAGATTTCATTTACCTGAAAGCTCTTTCTGTCCCCTGGGGATGCTGCCCACGTCTGTGTGGTTACATCTGGCTCACTGATGCCACATCTGAGTTCCAGTCCACAGAGAAGAAGATGAAGAGGAAGAGGAGGGTAAGCAGTGTTCTTACAGGGAAGTGAACACAAGTTGGGGTCCTCACCTCTGTTCCATTCCATTGTGGAACATAGTCACACGCTCACCAGCTGTAGTGAATCCTTACACTTCTGGTAAGGATTCACTAGGCAATGTAATTGTACATTGAGGGTGAGGGAAAGAGGGTGGAACACTATACTTTGCTAAAACCGGAAGTGGGTTGTATTACTGGAACAAGAGGAGAATGGACTCAGACAGAAAACTAACAGTCGCCGTAATGAGAAACTAGGAAAACCTATAAGTCCCAAATTTAAAAGGAATTAGGAATAACCAGCAAGAATAAGTAAAAATTGCAAGAGGACATGGGGGAAATAACTCACAGGGTCTCTATATATAGCTCAGCTCTGTGGCAAGCGAGAACATAACATGACAAATGGCTCAATAAAGTGAATTGTTGCTGCTGCCTGGGAAACGAATGACTAAACCTGGTAGATACTTAAACGAGAAAGTTAAGTGAGAAGTTTTAAAAGTTTTAAGTCCTGTGCGTTACAGTTTTGAAACAGTCTAGTAGAAATCGTTTTTCCTGGAAAAAAAGAAGAGAAAAGCCAATATGAAATAAGAACAATTACCTTTCCCATTCTCTGAGGGTGAGAGAGATTGACCGAACTAAACAGTACTTTCCCAACTCCGATTTCAGTTACCTTACCCTTGGTTGAATGGGCAATTTAATCTGGAAATTTCCAAAACATCAATAAAGGAAAAAAGCAAACAAATAGAGGAAAGCAAACATTTTCATTTTGGAGTGGGGTAGGAATAATTACTGTAAAATATGCTAAATGCCTCGCTTGATTTCTGGTGGTTTGGGGGGTTTTAAGATTTCATTTTTATGATTCATTGGCCACAAATCATTGAAAATACCAGGACAAAAAATATGCTTTAGGCTAAATGCATAAATCCCCTTCAGCTCAAATTAGTAGGACTCAAATATTGACATTTAGAAGGAGGAATTTTTTCCCATGTGGTAATGACAATCAAGCCTCAATATTACTGTTGAAAAAAAATACAGCTCCAAGTGTATACCCAGTGAACTTTAGTCAATTAGGCATCATCATCATCTCATTAAAAAGGATACTATGTTCATTAATTTAATTGCTTCTATAGATGAGAAGCAAATGCTAACGTGACCACATTTTACATTCTCCTTTCTGAAATCATAGTTTTCAGTTAGTACCATAGCAAGAAACAGCATCTGAGAACATATAGAGAACTAGGCTGCAAGACAGAGATGCGCTGGATTCTGCTCAACAGCCTAATACAATGCCAACATTTCCCTGGGTGAGCTTCCTATCAGAATCACTTTCAGAAAAGAACAAGGGTTATCAAAGCTGAAATCACTCTTTGGAATGGGAAAGTCCCCATTCTTGAGTGAAAGGGCAAGAGAAAGATTTTAGAATTTTTAAATCAATTTAAAGGCAATTGCTCGAGGAGGACTTAGTTCACTTCTCTCAGCATCTGTTCAGTGGGATGGATTCCTTTTTTTCCCCAGAGGTAATTCTCAGAAACCTTCTAGAACTAGCTTTGACATTCTCTCCACACCTGCGTAGATTACAAAGAAGGTAGGCAGGGCTTCCACACCCAAACTCTAAATTCACAATGCAATGTGACAGTTCAGACATGCCCTCTAGCATCTTCTTTAAGAGGTAAACCCAAGCTTGATATAATCTCCTGAAGTGGTTAACCCTTGCCCTGATTGAGCACATATTCCTCATACTGGAGAAAGAGAATAGACTCTATTTATATAAGTTAGAACTAACTCTGTCTTCAGAACAAACTTGATCTAGATAAACAAGCTTTTGGGATAGGTGTTCTCAGAATATTATAGAGACTTTATGACTGTCCTTTATTCTTTTGTTCAAGGGTCAAGAGTGACAAAATGTCACTCTTGATAGGCTCCTCTACCTCCTTGGCTTTTGGGATTTTGAATTAACCTGTTAGTGACACTACCGGAGGAAAAAAGGAAGGGGCATTTCTCTTTCTAACATTACCTGTGTCACAGCCTGTACCCCACTCTCTTTCACCCTAGGTACCCTCACCCCTTACCCGGAGTGAAGCGCTGGGGTCTGATCATATTTCCTGATGTAGGTACAAAGATGGAATTGAAGGATCACAACAAGAGTGCAAGAGGCTGGGAGTAGGAAAGCCACGACAAAGTGTTAGGGCTTGGATTAGGCTGGGTCGGGGTAATTCTAATACCAGGTGCTGAGAGTCTGAACAGCAAGGGGTCAGAGAGCTAATCATGCTGGCCAGGTATAACAGACAAGGGAAATAGCAAGGAGAATGTGATTCAGAGCCAAATATTTGCCCTAGGCCGGAAGCTCCTTACATCTTTCCAACCCTGGGCCCAGCAGCCTAGGTCTTGCACGTGCAGGCAGGGAAGTGGCTGCACCTGGCTCAAGTGGGTATGTAGATGGGAACTACAGACAGGCACCTGGTTTCTGACTACAGGTTTGGGTCTGATCCAGTAACATGCCCTGACCCCATTCATAAACAATGAGCTTTCCGGCTCCTGCCTTGGAGTCCAAGGAGCCCTCTCCCCAGCCAGCCCATTTCTCAGTCTGGCCTTTACCTGTGATTCCAGCTTAGCCATAGTTCCTGGACTGGTCCTAACTTCACCCTCTGTGTCTAAGGTTAATCTGACTCCTGTTCCTGATAAAGGTGAGAATGACCCTAGTGGAGTTCTTTCCTCTTTGGGCCCTAGACCTAGACTATTTCCAAACTCTAGGTAAGATGAATCTCTAGGTAGTAGGTACTATCTTGTTACCAACAATCCTATTTTTATAAATATGTTTCTCCCAGTTCATCCTTTCAATCCCCAATATTGGCCTTTATGCATAGAAAGAAATCATGATATGAAGGAGATTTCATACAGATCCCAAATCTTGAAATCCTCCATCAGCTCGTACCATTACAAAAGATCCCCAGGGGACACAGTTCTCTTTGTCTCCTGCCCTTCGCTGCCTGCTCTCTGGTGAGTTGTGAGTCTGTTGACCCTCAAATGTAGCGAGCCTGAGAGGTGGCTCTAAGCTGCCTTTCTTCTGACCCCCAGGTTAATTATTAGAACCACATCCCCCCACCCCCAGCCCCCACCAAGTTGGAGGTTGCCTCCAGTCTGTCTTACTGCACCTGCCTCATGACATCGACTCAAATAAGACATGGCGAAGACAGAACCAAGGTGATTCCACAGAATAATTTTGCTTATAAAGTGTATTTCCTTCCACCACTGTATGTTCCACTCCCTAGAGTACACAGAATCCAATCCCTGTCATGTCCATTTCAGAGTCTTCCATCTTTGTGAGTGGAATTTTTGTTCCTAGAAAAAAGCATACATATATATATATATATATATATATATATACATACACACATAATATGCGTACAATTTCAGGGTGTTCATGGAGCCCTTGAAGCCCCTCCATGAACCCCAGGTCAAGACCCTGGCCCGAGGGTTCAAATGTGCTTCCTGATCTCCATAAATTGCCTTTTAGACACTTACACCAGGCCTTCTCTGTCAGTTTTGACCCAAAACAATTTTCCATCAGGCAGCTCTTCTTTCCAATCTCCCCCCATATAGGCATACCTACATCGCCATCATCCTCGTCAGTGTCGCTCTGCCTGGGCTCCACCTCGCACCCTAGACCTTTCTTTCTAGGGGACATGTTCTTAGTAGGAGAAATCCAACTTTTTATACTTGAAGCTTAAAGGAGCCCTGTTTAAGGAAGGGCATATAAATATCTTACCATTGTGGATTTTACAAATTATATTGATAGTACGTCATAGTTAAATGTGTAATACATAAATATTATATAATACTAAAAATAATGTAAATATATAACACATAACATATAACATATAATACAATATATTACATGTATATATAATTTATATTTTATACATAATGTATGTGTAATGTATTTATTATAATATATAATAAAATTATATATTTTACAATGATAAGTATATAGCCAAATATACCATTATAATAGTATATAATCTCTAATATATATATTTCCAAGCATACACTGAGGTCCCTTACCATGACTTTAAAAGCGCCTATGCAAGTGAGCAGCACAAAGTTTAAGCTTCCTTAGCTCCACGGTAAGTCGATCTCTGTGATCACCCTGTGACAGGTAATCCCAAACTGGCCCGCCAGGAGGATTCCCTTTCTAGAGCTTTGCTGCCTGTTTGGAGGACTTGAGGATATTTTTGTTACATGTTGCTCAGAGCTCCTACAGCTTCATGTTCTCAGAAACCCAGCACCCCACAACACCAACAGCTTATTATGATTAATTAGATTTTTAATTAATGCCTTACCACTTAATTAAAAAGGATCCCTTGGAGTAAAACCCCAACTAAATATTCTTTCTTTTATTAATCCTTTCTGCCTGATATCACAGGAAAGGATGAGACAGTGTGTGTTTTGTTTGTGTGTGTATGTGTGTGTGTGTTGGTTTTTTATTCTCCCACACAGGTCATAAAGATAATATCAGAATGGCTGAATAGGTTCCAGTTTCTTCCCATAAAATTTTCTCACTTGCTGGACTGCCTGGTGTCCTTTTTCTGGGATTCATTTTCATTATTTAACTCATTTTGATCCAGCAACATTTATTAAGCAGTTATTATATGTGCTGGACATGGTTGTAGGCGCCCTGGAGGTTCCAGGAGGGTCATTTCTGCCCCTGCCCTCCAGGGAACCCCAGTCTGAGAGCAGCAGGAGGATCCACCAGGGCGAACAGATGATCAGGACTAGCAACGTTAAGGTAGAATAATAAGGAAACGGCCACCCACAGTGCTTGAAAATGACTTTTCCCCAAGAAGAGTACCAACGCTGGTTTGAGCAGTCACAGTACCATCATGGACCAAGCACGGTGCTACACACTTTACCTACATTACCGCTCATTCTCACAACTTTGAGCAGAGAGCAGTAAGGAAACGAGTGCCTCGTCCATGACCCCTCACTCTGGCTGAATCCCCTTGCTGCAAACCCATGCCAGCACCGGCCGGTTGCTGTCCTTGCACACATCATCCTCGGAATGACTGTTCAATGCCGTCTGTACTGGAGGCTCCATCACAGGAGGGATTGTGTGTCTACACCATTTGCCACAGTATCCCCAGCAGCCAGCACAGACCAGCATAAAGTAGGAATTCAATACATACTTGGTGAGTAAATTGATGGAATGAGGGGAGGGAGGAGGGAAAGATAAAGGAAGGCAGTGAAAAGAAGAGGAAGGACGGAAGGATGAAAACATGAGGGAAAGAAGGAAGGAATGGGGGTGTGTAAGGCTTTGGGGAAGCACTCTGCAAAGGGAGCCAGGTGAGCTCTGTCCAGATGTGTTAGCATCTAGCATCTGGCCCCTGTAAATGTGTTCACCTTTATAGTTGACATTTTCTTTCCATTCTGGAAAGTTGGAAAGAAGTTGGAGTGTTTATCCCCATTTGCTTAGTAAAAGCCTCTTTTGGCAGATTTTTATGGGGTATAGGGATTTGACTTCTCTTGCACCAAGGTGGCTTGGAGGTCAGAGTGACCCCAGAGGGTAGAGGAAACAGTGGCAGGTATTATGACCCTCCCCCCTACCACCACCTCGCCTGCCTCCACCTCTGTGGCTGGAGGGAGAGAGCGATAGGCTAGCCTGAAAGGCTGACTCAGTCAACCCCTGAGGTTTTTCTCTCAAGGAGTAAATATACCTGTCTATCATGGAATAAAAATCTATGTAAAATCTTATTTTAAAATGCTTCAATTCTCCCTCCAGTAGGACTTAAGGTTTGACGTGCTCTCAGTTTCATGTTCCTTGCCAGTGAAAAGTCTTAGGCAAGACTGAGGCCATCTTGGAGGATGTTTAAGCTGGTCCTTCCCAGGAAGTTACCTGAGGAGTCAGGCTGATGAGGCTCCCCATGTGCCAGCAGGCCATACATTATGCTTGCTAATCAGATTATTCATGGTTGACGCTAAGGACCTTTGTGTTGATGACATACTTAGTGCTGATACAATCTTGAGGGATTTGGTGAGAACGTTTAAAAGGCACTGTAAAGCCTTTGAGATGTGCATATATAGCCGGTATCTTATAACACCTAAACTGCTAACTACTACTTTGATGACACTAAAGCAGAAGAGGTTGCAAAGATTCCCAAATGAAAACATCGGAGTGAACATTTAATTGGTGTTAAAAGAAAAACAACCAGTTAACACCCTGATGCTGATAGTTGGAAATTTTGGAAATGTAGCTTCCCTGTCCCCAGGCACTCAGGGACTATCTGCAGAAGATAAGTGACTCAGAGCCTGCCCAGCCAAATCCTGATTCATGACCCCTCTCCCCCACCCAATCCTACCCCACTCTCCCCAAAAGACAAGAAGTCAGAAAATATCCTGTTCAGCCCAACCCTAGCTTCTCTGTGCTCCACTCCATCACTTAGCCTTTAGTGAATATCCTCCTTCTCTGCATGTCATTCTGCCTCGTTGGAAAATGTATATCAGGTATCTTTAAAGCCAGATGTGTGGTCCTGTGGACGTTCTTGTCTCAGGTTCATACAGCATTTTGTGTGCAGTCACTTTCTAAATTAGCATAGAAAACATTTGGAGCAGCTGGAATTCCATAAGACCAACCCAAATTTCCTGTCCCTCTCTCCTTTTTCAGCCTAAAGTGGTTTCTGTTTTTGCTGATTTTTAACAATAACTTATTTAATGGGAGCTGAATGACTGTGTCATATCCAGAGTCAGAGCAAACAGACTCCTGCAAAGTCACAAAGAGCCCTGGCTGGTGTGGTTGAGTGAGTTGAGCTTCAGTCTGCGAACCAAAGGGTCACTGGTTCAATTCCCAGTCAAGACACATGCCTGGGCTGTGGGCCAAGTCCCTAGTAGGGGGCACAGGAGAAGCAACCACAGATTGAGATTTCTCTCCCTCTCTTTCTCCCTCCCCTCTCCTGTCTAAAAGTAAATAAATAAAGTCTTAAAAAAAAAAAAGAAAAGAAATGTCACAAAGAAATCCTGTCTAAGACCAACTTCCCAGTACATGAGGGTACTCCCTGACCCTCTCTTTCCCCTCCTCCAGGGCTTAGCACATAACTGTTTGCTAATATCTCCACCTAATTCCCCACATTATCTACTTTGCCCCAGGTTCTTGGCTACATTAAAACAAAGTTTACATTTACCAAGAGGCAGGTCATAAAATGATCAACTCTTTCATTTTGGAACTTGTTTGGCACGGGATCACCCCAAACCTTGTTTTCCACAAACACCTAGTGAAATCACTCATTAATTATCCCACTGAGGCAAGAACAATGTGAGGAAGATATACTTAGATCCAGCAGATAATCAAATGGCTGGATTAGATTTAATTCTGCCCAGAATTCTTTTCATAACAGCTCCTAAGAGTCTAATTCTGGCTTCAGAGCAAGCCATAAAACAGGCCATTTAAACCAATTTTTAAAAAAGAACTAAGATACTACACACCATTTGTATGACATGATGTGAGTAGTAAAATGTTGATCAGATTTCGGGCAGACAAGGGCCATGATTTCCGACAAAATCAAACATTGCAGCGCTCAGTCTGCGTGGAAGAGCCCGGCCCCACTCACTGCCTTCTCTGATACTGAGCCTGTCACCCCATCCTATCAAATGCTAACTGATGACCCTAAGACCCACTCTTGTAAAATGGCAGCTAATTATCAGTTGCCCTGTTTGTGGTTCCCAGACTGCTTCACTTCACTTAAAGTTGAGTCACCTAGTGAGAGTAATTGAGTGGGGTGCAGCCAAGCCAATGAAAGCCTCATACCACCCAGACTGCCGATGCCCAGCCCAGCCCCAGTCCCAGCCCAGCCCCAACCCCAACCCCAACCCCAACCCCAATCCCAGCCCAGCCCAGCCCAGCCCTGCCCCTGGGCAGGCTTGGCCCCAGCCCCACCTAATCAAGCTACGATTGTCTTTGGGGAGGGACCTAAAGAGCACTCTTGCCAAGCCTTCCTTGTTAGGGCCTGTCACTCCTTAGGACTAAGCTGGCCCCCACTGCTGGGGCTTGTCTCTTGGGGCTGTAAGGGTACAATTAATTGCAACAGCTGGGGCTTAATATGTCCCTAAGCACCTTGTTGATCTTGATGGTAATGACAACAATAGAAAAATAATATCAATATATGTGAAATGTTCAAGGATGTTTCCCCAAGGTTCAGGTGGGTGTGGTTTTTACTTAATCATGCCGGATCACATGAAAGTCGTGTTGGTTCACTTTTAAACATTAACAGTGACAGTTGAAAGGCACATAATGATTGTTTCTCAAGAATCATTGTTTCTGAGCATTTATTTACTTAATCTTTTCAAAATTAAACTCATAAATTTTACAGCTTATAATATCAAATACAGTTTACCTACTTTGAACTTAATATAGCATATTCAAGTGTTTCTAAGAATTGTATGCATTTCTAAGGTTTTGTTTAATTAATAATTTCATGTATTTTTAAATGTCTGTCCACTTATTACAAAGTTAAAAAGTTTTAAGATGCATAAAAGTAGCTGATCCATATATAAAAACTTTTAAGGAACACAGAATTTTTAAGAAAATTCTACTGAGGCATTGGAAGAGAGATCAAATGGATTCTGTCTGTAAGACAGAAGACAGAGAACTTTGAAGAAAGAACAGAATATCTGGAAATAACAAGAGCAAAACTGGGAGAATTCTGAGTAATGAGAAACATGAAATACTAATAATACTCAAGCTGTATTCAGTGAGAAAAAATTGCATTAAAAAGTCTGTTATATATGGGAACAAGGTTTTGGAGAAAGTAGTAAACATACCAAATGAAATCATTCAATTTTGATGTGATGGAACTATTTTATTCCATCCATTGTAGACCAGAGACTAGCCAGATGCCCACCAAACCTGAGCCTATGCAGCCTGGCTGGCTCACTTCTTTTATCTCTGTGACTTTCTAAATAAACTGCTGGTACTTGAAAATGAGCCCACCAAATCATTTTCCTCTTCCTCCTGGACACAGAGCTGGACTATAATTCCCAGCCTTCCTTGCAGCTAGCTGTGACCATGTGACTGAGTTCTGGTCAATTGACTGTGTATCAAAAGCATCTTCAGCACCCCAAGTTTTGGCCCATGTGGCCTTCAGTACAATCCCCCATGCTGTTTCTCTCTCCTTTCATCTGTTAACCCAGTGCTGAGGATCCAGCAGGGATCCAGTGGGGCATGGTGGAGCTGCTAGATGAAAGAAACTAAAATGTGAAGAAATAAACTTCTACTGGATTAAGTCACTAAGCTACAGAGTTTGTTAGCTTAGCCCAACTAACTCACACCAGGGAGTCATCCCTTCAGATCGCTGAGTAGAGCTACATGCAAAGCGAAGTTGGTGGACTACATGTACCAGGCTGCCACTCTGTTTCCGTCACGGGGGCAAGATTACTTCACCCCTTGTACTTCAAGGAGTATTCTACAGTTTGTTTAGCCAATCACCAGTTGATGGACTTTTAGGTTCTTTTCAGCTTTGTTTTGATGGCTGTTTTGTAACCGTAGACAAGACCACAGCATATGTCCTCACTCTTGTCTGCTGGGCAGAGCTGCACCATCTAGTGCCCACCAGCTCATGCTGCCATGTATTTTAGTAACTGTTTGTCCTGTTGATACAAAAAAAACCCTCTTTAACCCTTGAATTCTTTTTGTCGAATATTATCCCTTTCAACTTCATTCTACTTTTCCAATATTAGTATTGCTATAGTCTCTTTTTGTTAGCATTTGCTTGGTAAGTTTTACTCCATCCTTGTATTTTCAATTTTTCTGTTATTTTGGTTTAAGATATTTCTTGTAAAAAAATAGCTGGATTTTAAAATCTCTAATCTGATTGCACTTGTTTTTCAGTGCAGTTGTACATTGTTTTTAATATATCTTCTACTAATTACATGGCCTTAGTGTGGCAGGGAGCGACGCAGCAGGTGATCCACGCACCATCTTGAAACTAGAAGTTGTGTCAGCCATGAAATCTTTATATATTTAAATTTTTATGTGAACTTTACCCAGTGTTAAAAGTTATAATAATATGTGTGTATTAAAATGGTGCTAGAATATATTTTATCATTTTGTGTAGAAAGAATTCCAGAGTAAATGGAGTTTTAATGAAACTCTCAGGATAACGACATTGGGATGACAGTTTTGCTGGTTATAAAATTTTCTCTTTTTTACAAACATTTTATTTAAGAGTTAGCAAAGTAAACCCTTAATTTTATTGACTATTGATGAAGTAAAACTGTTGATTTCACTTACTAGAACTTCATTCAAATAAATGAAATATATTCACCAAAAGATCAAAAACTTTAGCCATCACTTTCCTTATACTTCAGTACACTTAGTAACAAATGTGCTATTAAAGAATAAATCTAATATTGAATGTAAACTGTAATTAAAAAAATAAAATGTAAATTATAAAGAAGAAGAGTAAACATAGACATGCTATTTAACAAAACACACCAAAAAAAAAAAAAAGAACATGAGTTCAGAAATAACATCATTTCACAAATTTGAACCATGAAAAGAATTCAGCAATTTCACAACCACCTCAAGATCTAACCTCCATTTAAAAAAATGCCTCCAAGCATTCACAGCTTTTACCAAACAGTTAGGAAACTCGATCAATTTTAATTGTGTTCAAACTGTCTTCAGCAGAGTCCTTGTGTCCCATACGGTGACCTTGGGGCCCCCCCAGGGGAGATAAGGGATGGGGGAGAGCACATGCAGCTTTGACTGCGCCCTCACTTTAACACAAACTCCACAGTTCATCTGTTTTCCATAAGGTATCTCTGAAAGGCCATTCTGATACCTGAAAAAGAGACAAACTGGTCTACCATTTTATCTTCCATAAAATACATCCTAAGCCCCTTACAATCACATAAAATGTGTCCTCTAGCCCAAAATACTAATTCAAAAGGATATATGCACCCCTATGTTTGTTGCAGCATTATTTAGATGATAGCCAAGATATGAAAGCAACCCAAGTGCCCATCAATAAACAAGTGGACAAAAAAGCTGTGATACATATACACACAATGGAATATTACTCAGCCATAAAAAAATGAGATCTTGCCATTTGCAACAGCATGGATAGACCTAGAGGGTATTATGTTCAGTGAAATAAGTCTGTCAGAGAGAGACAAATACCATATAATTTCACCTATATGTGGAATCTAAAGAACAAACTGAATGAGCAAACAAAATTGAAACAGACTGATGGTTGTCAGAGGGGAGGGAGGTTGGAGGAACGAGTGAAAAAAGTGAAAGGATTAAGAACTACAAATTGGTCATGACAAAATATCA
Source organism: Anoura caudifer (assembly GCA_004027475.1). Taxonomy (NCBI): domain Eukaryota; kingdom Metazoa; phylum Chordata; class Mammalia; order Chiroptera; family Phyllostomidae; genus Anoura; species Anoura caudifer. Next base: position 340,474 of record PVKU01000694.1, read on the forward strand.
CAGGGGTGCACAGCACAGCTCAGGGAATACAGTCAGTAATGTTGTGATAACTATGTGTGGTGGCAGGTGGGTATTGAAAGTATCGAGGGAAACACTTTGTAAGGTATATGATTGTCAAACCACTACAATGTATAGCCGAAACTAATACAAAATAATATTGAGTGTAAACTGTAATTGAAAACTAAATTTAAAAGAAAAAAAATATGTTCTCTTTTGAACAGCTTCAGAAAGGTAATTTCTTTCAGGTCACAGAGGTTCCCATTTCTTGGCAGGAAATTCTTTAGTGTTTCCAGGCCGGTTTTATACTCAGCTTTTGATTGTCACGCATTTTTTTCATCATAACCCTTATATATTTGAAGATGACCGTGCAGCTATTCCTAAGCCTTCCCTGCTTCGGGCTGCATCAGTCCCACTCCTTTTAATCCTTTAGTATGGATTTCACTTCCCCACATTGAAATCACCTCTGTAGGGTCCTCTTCCCTCTGATACGTCTCCCAGTTCTCATCTCCCTCTCCAATCACTGACGCCACCACTACACACCCTAATGCTGAACACACTGAAAAGGAAAAGCCATCCTTCTACTTAGTTCCTTCAGCTTTTAATCTGGTTCTCCTTTCGACCTTCGAGATCACCTTGACGGGGGTGGGGGAAAGTGGGGACAGGGATATTGAGACAACTGCACTTGACAACAATTAAAAAAAGATCCCTTTGATGACGGTGGTGTATTAAAGATGGCAACAAATTCTTTGACAATCTTCCCATCAAGGTGTATTAATTTCCCCTCCTCAGATCTGGGCTGTCCTGTGACTAGCCAGTTACCAGCACAGAACGGCAGAAGTGATACTGTAAATGTGATATTATAAAGTGTGATACTACAAATGGGTGGGTGACGGAGGCCCAGGCTTCTGAGTTGGCATCACCTGGGGGCAGCAAGCCCCCAGCCAGAGCCGCCTGAACACCCCATTTATTTATATGCAAGTCAGATCATTATGTCATATACCTTAAACTTATACAGTGCTGTGGGTCAATTATATCTCAATAAACTGGTAGAAAAAGAAAAACACTTTGTTTATTTTATTAACCAGGACAGCAGTCAATTCTCCTTTATTTTAATTGCCTTTGGCAGACAAACCCTCCCCAAACCACCCTCCCTTTGTTTTACATTGGTTGCTTCCCACTAAAGTTACCTGTCTGGTCCCTGCAGGCGTGTGTTTGTGAAGCCAGGGTCCATAGAGCCTCCCTCCCAGAAAAGAAAGAGAACCTAATCAGAAAAAGCTGAGGAAGGCCTCTGACCTGGCTGGGGTAGCTAGGGCCAGAAGGTCACGGTCTGTTTGCAGAAGAAAGTGAATAGAGGGGGAAAAATGCTGGGCAAGCAAAAGCTATCACCCCCTTCAGTGATTCGGCTGCCCTCTGACTTGGTCGCTGCTGCTACTGCCAACTGACTCTTCGTTACAGCATGAGTTTCCGCTCACTGAGAGAGGGGTGGGAAAGGGAGCCGCTATTATTCCAGAGAGGCGGAGATGGATGTAACTTTCCATAAGCTAGTAAGCAGCCTATGGAATGACTGTCCGCAGATCCAGTGCCCTTTCCAGTCCAACCTGCAGTGGCCAAAGGGACCAAGCCTTGGAGTACAGACATGGCTGTCCTGCTACCTGTCTTAGTTTCCACAATGGAATTTTTCTTGACAATATTTGCCCATTGTGCTGTAATTTATGGGATTCTTGTACTTAACAGCTGCCATGGAAGCTAATATTCTTACTCAGTTCTGTAGTGTTTGTATACCTTCCATTGTTGGAGGTTTGAACGACGTGCGTGTGTGCGTTGAATTCACTTTTGGGCCTTTTTGTAACGGCAATAGTTTCATGCAAACTCTCACAAACATCTGCATTAATTTCATGTGTAAAAAGTAGGTGATGTACCAACCAGGAGCACAAGAGTTCCTGCACAAAACTCTCTGTGTCATTCAAGCTTTCGTATGGTCAGAGTGGTTTTACCATCGTGGGCTCACGGAATACCAAAAACTGAAATGTTTGCTCGGTCTGCCACAGACAAGCTTTTTTCATTTGTTGCTAATATTCATGATGTTCAGTGGCCTTGTGCAAATATGATATGTTGTTTAGGGATATCTTAGGTCTATGCAGAATATTTCACTTTGGTTTTTTGAAAATTGCAATTTGTGTAATTTATATAAACTTTGTTAATGCAGAAACTTTAAAAAGAGATTTATTTATTTTCAGAGAGATGGGAAGAGAGGGAGAAAAACATCAATGTGTGAGAGAAACATCAGTTGGTCGCCTCTCATAAACCCCCAGCCAGGGACCTGGCCCACAGCCCAGGCATGTGCCCTGACTGGGAATCAACCTGGTGACCCTTTGGTTCGCAGGCTGGCACTCAATCCACTGAGCCACACCAGCTGGAACTAAGGCAGAAACTTTTTACTTCCACAGTCAATTTCAGGGACACTAGAACAAAAGTTTTTACTATTTAAAAATAATTACTTAAAAGCAAATAATTCATTTAACTAAGGGAGGGTTAAATATAATTTCTTTTTTTAGTATAAAAAGTCATATTTGGAAAAAATGAAGCCTTGCTCTAAGGTTCTACTCAATCTGTCCTGGGGAAATGTAACAGGACACCAAAGACAGAATTCCTGCTGAACACAGAGTATCACATGTTTCAAAAGAGAAATAGTAAAGTCCTTTTATGTTTCTATTTTGGAATTTTCCTTTCCTGACAGTTTCCAATTTTGTATCCTGCATGCCCAAACTTTTATACTTATCCCTGACAAAGAAGTTTTTGGATTATCATCCCTCAAAACCAAACTCCCAAAATAAAACAAGATAAACAGCCCTGTGCTACAGCCTCAGTACTTCCTAAGGAAATTAAGTTTATAAGGTACTTCATAAGGAAGCATCCAGCAGGGGCTGTGGGTACTACAGGCAGCCTCCCGCTGCCTCCCGCTTCCTCCCGAGAGCGTTGTAACCTGCATGCACCTGCTTGATGGGTCCAGGACAGAATCTAGCTGCTGAACACTGTACTAATCACTTCACACACGTTCCATTTCATTCTCTCAATGATTTCCGAGGTATCGTTGTCCTCATTTTTTAGGTTATACAATAGAATATAGAACTGTGAAATGACTACACACTAGAACAAATATGTGTGTTGAACTATTAGGACAAGACTTGAAAATCTGGATGATATCACAAGATTGCAAGAGTGCTGCAATCAACCCAACTCGGTGAGACCGAGGGAACTTTACCCTCTGGCAATGCACGGTTTAAAAAAAAAAACAAAACCACCCAACCCTCAACAAGGCAGTGGCTGAATGCAGCATCATCATCTGGCAGATCCAGTACCAAAAGCAGCATGTGAGAATGAAGATTCAAAGAGTTCCTAAGGACTTTATGTTTTAAAGCCCAAACATTAGCAGAAAGAAGTATGGATTCTATTTTGAGGTGGCAGACGACTTTCATTAATTAAAAATCTTTACAAAATAAAGAGTATGCTACCAAGCCTCACATGCTAGTCTCAGCAGGAAGAGAGGGAAGTCATCCCTCATTTCCTCCCAGCTACAGGCCATGAAACTCATGGGCTGGCCGGTGCCAGGACTTAGTAAAGCAAGGAGTCCATTTAATGTGATGGTGTTAATGTTATCTTTGTAACTAGTTCAAAAACGACAAGACTTGGGAAAGGAACATTACTAGGAGGAGGTTCCAGGAGCTACTAAAAATGGTATAAATGGGTTGTACACTATGGAGAACAAGTAGCCAAAAAGCTTCGGCATCTGAAAGCATCTCTTAAGCTGTGGGTGAAGCAGGGCCGGGGACATTCACATACAGGCTGAATCTGACAGAGGAAATATCCCTAACCAGGCGAGGCCTGCTGGGGCCCCTCACCACTGCCACAGGGAGGTCTCTCCTGCCTGGACTCCGTGTCCACCTCCATCAGTCAGAAGTGGGTGTTACAGCAAGTTCTCCTCTGTTTATTCTGGGGAAGAGCTCTGCCAAACCAAACTTTTTTTTCCGTGTGTTCATGTTTTTCATTATGAAAGTAATACAAATTAATATAAGAAAGTTTAGAAAATAATAATACAATGAAGAATAAAAGAAATCACCAACAGTCCCACTACTCAGGCAACGTAACATTCTGATGTGTTTCCTTCCAGTCTTTTTTCTATGCATATCAAGTTTTGTGTGATATTAGTTTTGTTTGTTTTATGCATCGCTGTGGTTGGCCAAAACATTCACTTTGAGTGCTCCTTTATTTTTGCCCTTAAAATCATACCATAATTGTCTCCTTGTAGGGGAATCAGCTTCCTGGACATTTTCAAATGGCTGCGTGGATTCTTAATCCAGGGTGGCTCCCCTACAACCCCCAAGCCAGCTCCTTCCAGAATCCCTGGTATGTGCTTAGAAAAGGTAGGCTCATTTTATCATAAAGCAGCCTTGGCTGGTAAAGGAAATCTGCTGCCCCCAAAACTCATAATGCATTTCATTACCTTTGGATTATCATTGTGGAATTATTCACATCACTGCCCTTAATTATCCACCTCACTGCCTTCTTCATTAGCATGGAGGGTGGAACCCAGGCTGGGCTGTATTCTCTTCAGAGTCTCAGTCACTTCTGATTAGTGAGGTCCTTAGAAAATGGCCTCAGCCCAAGCAGGCCACTGCCAGTTAGTGTTCTGTACAGGCGAAGCATGTCATTTATATTCTCTCTCTGGGTCAGCAGGAAGGCGATGGGTTAGCGGGGTGGGGGCGGGGAGCAGTGAGAAAGCCATGAAACAGCCGCACCAGCCTTGCTCGCCTCTCCTCTTTTCTCTCCCTCCACCCTGTCCCGAGAGCGCTCTCTCTTTATCCAGCTTCCTCTCAACAGAAGAAAGTCTTTTGCTTGTGCAAGCTTGCTTATGAGACAATAGCAACCTACAATCCTATAATACTTGTCATTCCTCCACCTCCCTGGCTCTCCTGCCACTCTGGATGGCCCCTAACAAAAGGCCCCAATTTGACCCCCAAGGCAGACCAGAGCTGATTCAAAGCAGGGATTTGAATCCATTGAAACTGAGCAAACTAACGACCACAAACCCACCACACTCAATTTACTAACCTCTGAGTCAAGAAGAAAGACTAGTTTTCTTCATCTTCTTTATCTTTTTTTTTTTTTAGTGGGAGCCAAGTAAACTAGTACAATCTCAAATGTATATACAGTATTTTTAAAGGCTTGAAGCAGGATATAAACACAACCTCCAAAGTAAAAGAGAACCATAACAATCCTCCACCATTATTTAGCAGGAGCTCCTGTCAAAAGCTCTTTATTTAGAAATGACACACCTTTGCAAACCACTTAAAAAGAATTCCTGGTAGGTAGGCAATTTTGTTTTCTTAAACACTAGACCTGTAAACGCTGTTGCTGAGTGCTGCTTTAAAAAAAGCTGGCACTATCATAACCTATTGGTTTGCTTCCCATCCACTGTTCAAAAATACGTATGTAAAGTCTGCTGTCCCAGGGCTGGGGCTGTCTGTCGCTCACTAGCTGGGACAGTCAGAGGCCGTTTCCTCCCCAGTCCCAAGGCGAACAGAGGCTCCTTGTCTGGAAGAAGCCAGCCAGGAAGTGCCTGCTGCTCTAGTGTAAACGTGGACATTCACTTAAGAAGCCAGGCCGTCTAGAGAATGAACTCCGATCACACAGGATGGAGCAATTAGGGCCGGGAGCTGCGACAGTTGACAAATAGGAAATTGTAGGTAATATCTGAACTGTAGGCTGCTTCTGGGATGATTATTTGCCCAAAACTTCTCCAAGATTATTTTGGGGGACTAAAAGAAGTGACTGATTTGCATGACAGAATATTTGCTCTTCAGCAAAAATTCTCTCAACTTTTCTGAGTCAACCTTTTACTAACAGGAACTGCTGGAAAAGACCTCTGTGTCCTTTCAGAGACTACAACTTCCTTCGATCCCACTGGGAAATGCATCTTCTAATAGTCTAGCTTATACATTTATAGGCTGGCTTATTCTTTTTTTAAAATTTAACTACATTCTGGAGTAGTTTAAGGTTTATAACAAAATCAAAGGGAAGAGGTTACCATATACCTCCTGCATCCACACATGCTTAGCCTCCCTCATTACCAGCATCCCCCACCAGAACGGTACATTTGCCCAATTGATAAACCTGCCTTGACGCATCATAATTGCCCAAAGCCCCTAGTTGACATTAGAGTTCACTCTTGGTGTTGCACATTCTACAGGTTTGGAGAACTGTACAATGGCATGGATACATCATTGCAGTATCATACACAGTATTTTCACTGCTCTAAAAATCCTCTGTGCTTTGCCCATTCATTTCTACCACCTTCCTTTCACCCCTGCCCACCACTGACCTTTTTGCTGTCTCCATAGGTTTTCCAGAATGTCATACAGTTGGAATCATATGGTATGTAGCCTTTTTCAGACTTGCTTCTGTCACTTAGAATATTCTAAGTGATAGTCATTTATGGTTCTTCCAAGTTTTTTTATGGTTTGATAGCCCATTTCTTTTTGGCCCTAAATAATATTCCACTGTCTGGATGTACCAAGTTTATCCATTTACCTTGGCTGCTTCCAAGCTTTGGTGATCATAAATAAAGGTGATATAAATACCTGTGTGAAGGTTTTGGTGTGAACACATGATTTTCAACTCCTTTGCATGAATACCAAGTAATACAATTGCTAGATCATATATAGTAAGAGGATGTTTAATTTTGTGAGAAACTTACTTTTTTTTAGCAAATATCTATTAAGTATAAGCCATGTGCTAGGCATTATGTTGAGGGAGAGTGCAGAAAATGTGAGCACTGGTCCATGCATTTGTTCTCACTTTCTCTTTCACACACACACACACACACACACACACACACACACACACACACACTGTACATACACCCTATCCCTCTCTATCCAGTGTTTGCTAGGTGGCAGTCATGCTTCCTAGTACTAGACATGCATTATCTTTTAATCCTCATGACCACTCGCAGTAGAAATCGTTTTCCCCATTTTCTAGATAAAGAAAGTAGGATCAGAGAGGTGACATAATTTGCCCAAGGTCTCCAACTCACAGGTGGAAAAGTTAGGATGCAAAACAAAGTCGGATTGGTTCCCAAATCTGTGCTCTTAGCCCCTGGGAGACAGGGCCGCTCCTGTGCTCACTAAACACAGGGGTGGGCCCGCTGGTCCAGGATCAGGTTTCTGGCGGCCTCACCCTCACCCACAAAGGTCTGGTTTACCCAAGTGGACACCTGAGAACAACAGGAAAAACAAAGGTGTTGCTACAAAACTTCTTCAGAAAAATCACACTTTTATGCCAAATTCTAGAAGGTTCAAACTGGAAGGCACCTTAAAATTTCTCTGTGCTGAACAACTTTAGAGTCTTCGTTAGGAGAATGTCTATAAATGGTATATTCATCTAGTGGGACATTGTATAGAATGAACCAGAGCCACAGGCATCAAAATGGATTAATCTCAACATGTGAGATTAGCCTGGGCTGTGTGGCTCAGTTGGTTGGAGCATTGATTTGTACACCAGAAGGTTACGGGTTGGACCCCAGTTGAGGCACATATGGGGAGGCAGCCTGTCTGTGTTTCTCTCTCGCATTGATGTTTCTCTCTTTCCCCATTCTTCTCTAAAACCAATAAACATATTTAAAATATATATGAGATTACATGTTAAAAAGCAAATTGAAGACAGCTAAGAATAGTCATACCATCCATTTCAAGTGTAAAAATAAGCAAAATGATGCAATACATTGTTGGTGGCAGGTGTCGTTATGATGTCATAAACATGCACGAGAATGACAGACTTCAAGAATGAGATAATGATGATTTCTGGGGGTAAAGAGAGGGGAATAGGATTAGGGAAGAGGGCTCAGAAGTGGCTTTAAAGGTATGTTAAGACATATAAGGAAACAAATATAGCAAAGTAATAGGAATTATTAGAGGATGTGGTGGGTACAGATATAACTGTTACATCATTTTATATGAGTTTCTGCTTAAAATATCTCAGTTTTGTAAGCCATCTAGTTCATCTCCCTTATTTTGAAGAAAGACAGTTCCAGGGAAGTAAAATACTAGCCCCCGATCACATGGTCAATGAGAGAACCAGTCTTGAAACGCAGGATTCCAGGGCTCTGGGTTGTTTCGGTTCTGCCTTTTGATGCCTAGCAGACTTCCTGGGGCTCTTGCTCAGACTCCACAATTTGTAAATCCTGAGGCTACAGTGTACCAAATAGCCCACCCTCTTCTCCAGGATTTATGCTTCTGGGCTCCCAGTTCTCCAAACCTGTGACCTAAGAACCATAGATATTTTAATAATTGGAGACCTTGAAACTAGAAGTTCAGAAGACCAAAAAGCCACTAGCCAAATAAGTAGAACGATCGTGAACCACAATTCTAACAAGTTTGGTTAGCAGCTTCCCCAGTTCCCCATGTAAACATTCTGAGAAGATCTGAATTAGAGCCCAGGAGAGAAGGAGGGAGAGGATAGGATGGCAGAAGCAACAATGGGGAAAGCAAACATCGAAATAGCAAATAAAGCGGTAGAAGTCTTGACTGTTCAGTGTAAGTGGCCATCAACACATCAAGAAATAAGTTCAATTTAAAACACTTCAGGGGCAGTGGTCTCAAACCTGGATGTGCAGAAGGATCATAGAGGGAGCTTTTTCAAAAATGTCTGTGCCTGGGATCCACCCCACCAAATTCCAGTCAATTGTTGTGAATTTGGGTGTTAAGTAGTAAAATTCGGCTACTGAAAAACATATAATTTCAAGAAGTTCTCTACTCTCCAGTAGAATCTGGTACAAAGATTGTACTGCACGTGTGTGCATTTTGTGCGTGTGTGCACCCATGTGTGTTTGACTCATATTGGCCTCTTCAGCCCAGACTCCCAGAATTCCTGTCCAGGACTCACTTCCTGGGGCTCCTCCTGCCTAGAAGAAAAGTTCAGACAATGTGCACTCTTCCTTACTAATTTAACTTTAAAAACGAGTAGAACTTTCAACTCCAAGCTATCTTGAGCAGCAGCACTATGAGATGTTAAGAATGACCAATTTAAAAACTGTGATGCAAGTGTGCACAGCAGATTGGCCAACCCCCACACCCATGACCCAAGGGTCTGGGCGCCCCATTTCAATACCTGTGACCTGAGATCTACATTTCAAAGTCTGGAGGCCTGAGATGGAGGTGAACAGGTGCGAAGATTCACCAGCCAAATGGATGGAATAACAAAGAGCTATAGAACATCTGCAACTGTGGGAGTGGCCCGTGAGTTCCATGATTTTTTTCTGAACTTTGATTATAGGAATAAAAGTTGTCATTTATTGATACCTCTTCTGTCTGTTAGTGCTAAACAGTTAAGACTATACCCATTTTACAGATGAAAAAACCTAAAGTCATCAGTTTTCAGTTTGCTCCGAATCACTTAGTTAATAAACGCTGGATCTAACTGGTGCCCATCTGATTCACAGAGCCTGCATTTCACCAGTTGTGTAGCAGTGACTTTCATCATTCACACACAGTTGTAGCTTTCTTTTTAACTACCTCTTCCAGTTGATTTTGTTTTAATTTAAAAAATCCCAGAAACCATAAAATTCATTAAAATGGGAACAATAATATAGGATAGATTACATTAAAATAAAATGTCCCTGACAAAAACTCTAAAATTCATTTCTGCAAAACAAGTTAAATCTCCCCATTTGTGATTCCAGTGATACGTACTTATAAAATGTTTTGACCCCAAGAAAAATATGTAGTCCCAAACTGAAATGTCCTTCATCCCTGAAATGCGTTGCCCCTTGTCAGCCAGCAGGAGACCATGCTCAGCCTGCAAGACAATGAAGTTTGCCATGCCCTTAACATCCTAGAGCCCCGCCCATGCAACCCACCCACGTCCATCCAGATCCCAGAGGGTTTGATCCTGGAAGTCCATTTCTTGCCTTGGAGTGATTACTTATGGCTCTGGCTAGTTTGATATGAAATAAAAGAGCAGATCTATCAATGAGGGAGGACGTTTGTGATGCTCCCAGTTCTCCAGGCCATCGGGGTCAACTCCAGCCCAAATCACCTGCCTGGGTACTTGTGGCTTGAGGTCCTTCTGGGATACACAGATCATTCTGATGAGTGTCAGGTCGTCTGCAGAGAAGCTCTAATACAAACCACTTCAAGGACTCAGGAGTAGTGAAGTTCAGGGCTCCTCCCACAGCAAAGGAATCAAACCCCTTTGTTCTGCTGCTGGAATCCTTGCAAGACATGCCATTGTGCGGGAGACTTTTCTCCACCAAATTAAACACGTATAGATGTGTTTTTTGTTTTTTTTAAACATGGACAATTAAGAAAAAGTTCCTTACACAAATAAGAGATCTTTTTTTAAGTATATTATATTGATTATGCTATTATAGTGGTCCCAATTTTTTTCTCTCCTTTATTCCCCTCTGCCCCGTACCCCACCTCTGACCAGTGTTCCCTCCCCACTTAGTTCATGTCCATAGGTTGCACATATAAGTTCCTGTACTATTCTTAACCTTCCCCTATTTTGTGCCTACCATTTATGCTTCTCATTGCTTGTGCCTTTTCCCTATTCTTCCCCCTCCCTGCTGATAACCCTCCCTGTGATCTCCATTTCTGTGATTCTGTTCCTGTTCTATTGTTTGCTTAGTTTGTTTTTGTTTTCTTTTAAGATTTTATTTATTTATTTTTAGAGAGGGGAAGGGAGGGAGAAAGAGAGGGAGTGAAACATCAATGTGTGGTTGCCTCTCACATGCCTCCCACTGGGGACCTGGCCTGCAACCCAGGCATGTGCCTTGACCGGGAATCAAAATGGTGACCCTTTGGTTCACAGTCCGCGTTCAATCCACTGAGCCACACCAGCCAGGACTACTTTTGTTTTTCTTTTTAGGCTCAGTTACTGATAGTTGTGAGTTTTTTATCATTTTACTGTTCATATTTTTTATCTTCTTTTTCTTAGATAAGTCTCTTATCATTTCATATAATAAGGGCTTGGCGGTGCTAAACTCCTTTAACTTGACCTTATCTGGGAAGTACTTTATCCACCTTTTCATTCTAAATGATAGCTTTGTTGGATAGAGCAATCTTGGATGTAGGACCTTGCCTTTCATGACTTTGAATACTTCTTTCCAGCCTCTTCTTGCCTGAAAGGTTTCTTTTGAGAAATCAACTGACAGTCTGATGGGAACTCCTTTGTAGGTAGGTAACTCTCTCCTTTTCTCTTGCTGCCTTTAAGATTCTCTCCTTATCTTTAATCTTGGGTAACTTAATTATGATGTATCTTGGTGTGTTCTTTCTTGGGTCCAATTTCTTTGGGACTTTCTGGGCTTCCTAGACTTCCTGGAAGTCTATTTCTTTCACCAGATTGGGAAGTTTTCCGTCATTATTTTTTCAAATGAGTTTTCAATTTGTTGCTCTTCCTCTTCTCCTTCTGGCACCCTTATGAGTTGGATGTTGGAACATTTAAAGTTGTCCAAGAGGTTCCTAAGTACCTCCTCATTTTTTGGAATTCTTATTTCTTCATTCTGTTCCAGATGAGTGTTGTGTTTATTTCTTCCTTTTGTTCCAAACTGTTGATTTGAGTCTCAGTTTCCTTCCCTTCACTGTTGGTTCCCTGTATATTTTCCTTTATTTTAGTTAGCATACCCTTCACTTTTTCCTCTGTTTTGCAACTGTACTTAATCATTTCTGTGAGCATCCTGATTACTAGGGTTTCAAACTTTGCATCTGATAGGTTGGCTATCTCTTTATTGCTTAGTTCCTTTTCCTGGAGCTTTGATATGTTCTATCATTTGGGCCATATTTCTTTGTCTCCGTTCAGCTGTTATGCTGTAAGAAGTGAAGCCTTAGGTATTTGCCAAAGTGGAGCAATCCACTTGGCTACATTATGGCACTGGCTATGGGGGAGAGGTCCGAGTGGGAAAAATGCCACTTGACTCTTGGCTTTCAGTCACTTCCCCAGCTACACACAAACAAATTGAGCCCTTCTGGTGTTGATTTCCCAGGTGGATGGGTGGGCTTTTATACATTCTAAGACTCCATGGGTCTCTCTAATGAACTCTCCTGTGATTCTGGGAGTTTCTCTCACCACCACAACCCCCACAGATTTTTACAGCAGAGGTTTTGAGACTTTCTTGTCCTGTGCTGGAACCCTGGGTTATGTGGTCTGTTTCATTCCCCAGTTGTTCCTCCGGGTTTATCCGCATGCAAATGTGGGACCACCCTCCAGCCACCACCCTGCCCTGTGTCCTCTCTGCCACACTTGCCTGTCTCTGCCCTTCCCACCAGTCTGGATGAATATTTCTTCTTTAACTATTTGGTTGTGGGACTTCCATACAGTTCAATTTGCTGACAGTTTTGGTTGCTTTTTTTAAAATTTGTTGTTGTCCTTCTTTTGGTTATGTGAGGAAACAAAGTGTATCTACCTATGCCTCCATCTTGGCTGGAAGTCTGAAAGATCTTAATTAGCATTATAATGTCATCTGAATAAAGCCTCCTTCTAATAAGCAAAATTTTGAGTCTTCAGTAAGTTATAAAGTTATATTTTAACAAAAATGTTCCCTGTATTTTTCCATGGACCTCCCATCAGCCATGGAAGCATATGGTCTCTGTCTGGTCATAAGTATAGATAACAAATAGAATGTACCAGCAATCAGAGATCTAGACACAACAGTTGTTCCATGAGTGCTTTGTGAAAGATTTACTGAGTAATGGTTTGAAGTACACGCTCTGCCATCCTTGATCCATCATTTATGTTGAGTTTATGGCATATAGTGTCCCACAATGGTGGCCCTTAACCAGAGACCCACTGCCCTCTCTCCTCAGTTATTATGATCTTGCCAAGATGAGTCTGTTCTATACTGAATTAAATAATGCAGAAATTAAAGTGGGTAAAAAGCCTTAAAAAAAAAAAACACAGAAGCAACAATAACAAAAGACTCCAGGAATAAGCAATACTTCAACTAAACAGTCAGTTCATACTTGAAAAAAAAATAACTATGGTCTAACTCTTCTCTCTCCCACCCCCAAATCACCACAGCTTACAATAACAGTCACTTAGAAGGACCACAAAATTACTGACGTTGAACCGCGCTGGCCTCGGGCTTCATCTACCCCCATCTCCTATCAACAACATCCTCTTTGAACAGTGAGGTACCAGTGTGGGGTTACTTCTGAGTCATACTAGTGGGGAAAGTGCCCCCAGTTGAGCTCTGTGGTGACCACAGGAGAATTACTATTTCCTCCACAGTGAGGTCCTGATGAAGCCTCAGGAAACATTACTGAAACCGTTGCCAGATACCTTGAATGCTATGGCTTCTGATGGCTCTGACGTGGCCAGGCTCATTGGGAAAAAAAAATTTGTTTTTAAATTGCTTACAATTTTTTTTGTCAATTATACCTCAGTAAATCTGGGGGAAAATAAAGTAACATGACATATTTTTTTACAGCAAACACTTGATTCAAACTTGTGTATAATTGACTTAGCACTAGATATTTTTCATATCACTAATTCAAAAAACAATGAAATGTATAGGATGGTGGTTAGTGTAATGAACAGTGGTTTGATTTAAATCATTATAAATTAGGATGCATCAAACTAAGACACTGTCATACTGCCACACAAAGTATACTGACAAATAGAAAAGCAGAACATTAAAATTTTATTTACAACATAATTAAAATTTAAATGGATATGAATGTAGAGAGTATAGTATTCAAAGGATTTCCTTACATCAGCATGGTAAAGCCACACCAGTCATGGCTTCAATTCTAACCTTGACCTCTGAGACCTAGGATTTCAGTTGGAGTGGCAGAACCCAGCTTGGTTCCTACTCCCAACAATAAACTTTTCTGGGTGAGTTACCTGAGTATATGCACTCATTTAAAAACATTTTTGGATGTCAGTAAAATTGTTAAAGTAAGAGAACTGTAAAAAAAATTAATGCACCTTTATTTTAAATTTTTTGGAAAACATAGAATAACAGAACAGAGCAATGGTTGGCAAACATGGCATGAAGGCCAAATCTGGTCTGCCAAATGCTTCCATATAGTACATGAGCTATGACTGGATTATCCATTTTTAAGTGGTATGAGGGGAAAAAGTCAAAAGAATAATAATATTTTATAACATATGAAATTACATGAAATTCAAATTTCAATGTCAATAAATAAAGTTTTATTGGAACCCAGCTGTGGCATTCATTTACGTATTGTCTATGACTGCTTTTGCACTATTATGTAGGGTGGGGCTGGTGCCACAGAGACTGCATGGCCCACAAAGCATAAAATATTTATTATCTGGTGCTTTACAGAAAACTTTGCCAGGTCCTGGAATAAAGAAAGAAAAAAAGACACTGAGTTCCACTTTTCTAAAGTGACATTTTTCTATTTTTCCCTGTTTTATTTCTATTGGTGGAGAAGGTCTTGCATTATTTTAATTCATGTTTTCTTAAAATCATATTCTTTCTTAAAAGAATGTAATCTAATCACTGTGAAAACAGACAGTGGCACAAAAGAATAAAGAAGATAAAATCACCAATAAATAATCTCAATATTCAGAGAAAACAAATACTAACATTTTAGCATGTATTCTTTTCATCTTTTAAATATGCATTTTTCCAGTTTTTACAAAATTGGGCTCATGTATTTTGCATTTTGCTTTGTTTCACTTAAACTAAAATTATAAACTTTTCCTGCAGAGTTTTCAACATTCAGATCAACAAAAATGAAACATTTCTTTCTCTCCCTTCCTTGAATAATGCCTTATGAGCTATTTTACCACATCACAGAAAATGCTCTTCCTTATTTCTAGAATAAAAGAAAAAGAGGTGAAGCTAATTTCAGTGAGTTTAGAAGAGCAGTCTTATATTTCTTTCAAATTACCAGAATCTTTCTATTCTGTTTTATGTTTCCTTAAAGAAAGAAGACATTTTTTTATAAGCAAACCATTAAAAATATGGATTGTCCTTCACTAAGCCAGAGACTTTCAACTGGCATGCTGCAAGACTTTTAAAACATGCAATAGCTGACTATTTAGTCCAGGACGCTGACTTCTTTTTGCTTAGACTGTGAAATTTTTTAAAAAATGACAACAGCCAAACAATAAGACCCACCTGGTGTGAATAAATCAAAATTATACCTATTTTTTGTCAGATTGTAAAAAAATGTATTTTTTGTTGTGCCACAGAATTTTAGTAATTAGTTTATGTGTGCCACGGGATGGAAAAGGTTGATATCGCTATGTTTTAATCTCACAAGAGAATGAGAAGCTTTCCAACTGGGGTTTTATTGGTTTATGTGTAATTAAGTATAATATTTCTGCATGTCTATAATGTCTTCCCTGTATCTATGTACACATACTAACACAAAACATGAGGAGGCTGCGGAGCTACGCCAGCCAGTCCCTTCTGTGAGAATGATTGTTGAAAAGCATTACTAATTACTAGAAGGGTCATGTTATTTTATTATCAAAGAACATATATTGGAAATAAAAATTGTTTGGAAACCACACCTAGCAACAGGTTGTGGTAATGCAGAGCTATTACATTTAAGCCAAGTTATTTTCTTAGGCTTAAGTAGCAACAAAATCAACATAAAAAGATTAGAGGATTTGAGGGGGAGATCTTTGCTGCCCTGTGCTAGATTTCCTTCTATCACGAATGGAGATTCCCCAAACTGCTGTTGGAAAATAAACTCTGTTGAAAAGGAATGGTTTCAATTCCACATTTGGCCCTCATTCCAGGCAGAAACCAGAGCCGCCTTTGTTTTACATTACAGCCTCTGTTATCCAGCTGGAGCCGAGGGACATGGAATCAATCTGAGAAACCACAGTTTTTACTGTAAGTGATGCATGTGAAGGGGTAGGTCCTCGCTGTGGATAACCAGAGTGTGGAGTCGAATTCATTTCGGTTCCCTGAACTGTGCAGAGGGCAGAAAGTAAGTTTAGCATAGTGAAGACAAGCTAGTGATTACCTACGATCCATAAACCTTCATTCTTTGAAACCCCCAAACCTTTAGGCTGTTTACTGCAATCACAGTGATTTCTATACACCCAAAGAAAGAAGGAAAGAAAACAAAAAAGTGAGGAAATGGAAGAAAGGAAGGAAGAAGGGGAAACGCAAGGAAAAAAGGAAGGAAGGAAAGAAAACAAGTTATTGACCTATACCATCTTTCATCAGCATCTCTGCATGTTAACAATGCAACCCCTGCAGCTGAGGAATTCTTTGATGATTTACAGCCTAGAAGAACTTCGAATCCCTGTCGATAAAATATATGCATGTTTTCAACTACTCTGAGCTCTCAGTCTTTGCTGCCAGATGTAGTGATGAAGTTAAGGAGATAATTCTTTCCATGAGGAGGAATGGGACACAGAATACTGTAAGAATCAGACAGAACTCAGAGGTTGAAATACGCTAAATGATCAGATTGCTGACCTACAAAAGCAGGCTGATAATGCCACCCCAGGCAGGTGGGAGACCCAAGAGCTACGGAAGAGTCTGGCACATAGAAGGTTGTAACAAATGATTGCTGGCTTTGCATTGAGGATGTTCTGCAAAACAGTGGCCACCTATAAACGAGAGTGCCTTTCAGGACAGACATATGGGGAAGCTGGTCTTTTATAAGCCACAGCACTAATTACCCCTCAGAGAGGCTCAAGTAGCTTCTCTTAGCTCCAGATCTTTTACAGAGTCTTTTAAAATGGATTAGCCATCATAGTGCAAATGCACTCTCAACAAAGTTCTAAGCCATACTTCTACTGGAAGGAAGAAGCTTCTCCCTCCCATCTGATTCAGTACCTGCATTATTACCCAGCCTTGTAAAACAAAGGCAGCAAAAGGCAAACTAGGTGACTGTAAAAATGATTTTCTAATAATAAGTCATTGCTAACTTCAAACTAAATGTGGCTGGCTCTGCGGGGGCTGGACAAGGGCCAGACTGTGGACAATGGACGCGAAAGTACAGTGTGGGGAGTTGGCATACTTCAGTCTGAAACTGGATTAGTGGGTTTTGAAGATGAAAGGTAATGTCTTGGACATGACTGGGCAGCAGAAAGGAAGCCAAACTCTGCTCCTTACCTCCATCCCCTACCCCTAGTCTGTGGTCCTCCATCTCCCACCCCCAATCCATGGTCCTCCATCTCCTACCCCCAATCTATGGTCCTTCATGTGCTCATGAATAGGGAAAGAAATCACACTAACTGCCAACTCCTTTCTCATAGGAGTAATGTGGAAGGTACCTTCTGCTTTTCAATGTTGGTAGGTAAATTTTTGGTCACTAAACCTTAACCAGATAGGTCTTGAGAGGCATCAGACATGAGTGAAAAGGAGTGGCAAAGTCAGGATCCTAGCAAGTTAGGTGGGTGGTGCCATAACTTCTCCCAGCCTCAGCAAAACAATAACAATCACAGCAATGCTTATGAGTGCTTAAACACATTCCTCTTTAATCACCCCTGTGAAGTACTTCTCTTATTACTGTTTTACAGATGCAGCAACTGAGACACAGAAGTTAATTAGCTAATCCCAAGTCACACAGCAGGTTCCACAGTGCTCATATCTGATGCTTTGGGCATACAACTTTTGGAATAAAGACTTCGTTTCCCAGCCTCCCTTGCAGCTGGATACAGGCATAGACTAAGGTCTGGCCAATGAGATCTGAGGGGAAATGGTACAGTATGGGCAGCTTCCTGGACTTGCCTTTAAGGTTCCCCTACTTTCTCCTCTTTCACTGTGATGCTGCTTGAAGTATTGATGAGTAGTGAGACATCTTGGGACTCACAGCTGAAAGCATCATTCCACGGAGGGTGGAACCAGGTTGAAGGAGCCTGGTTTCTGAGAGCGTTGTAGAGTAGAGCAGCTAGACCACCCCTGGGCCACCTACCTCAGTCTGCTACGTAAGAAAAAAAAAATAACCTTCTCCCTTGAAACCTTTGTTGTTTTGGATTTCTTTTATATAGCCAATCTATACCCTAACTTATTTTATAGCTGAGTTGATGTGTGAGCCCTGTTCTGCCTAGTTCTAAAGCCAGGCTCGAATCTACCGCACCATTAGACTGCTAGGAGCCGCCATCAAGCAGTTGGAAACAGTATGGATTCTTTTTTTTTTTTTTTCTGGTGGGGTGGGATAATTAACTCTTTTTATTACTTAGGAATATAACATTTAAAAAATATATTTGTAATTATAGTTGACATAGACTGTTATAATCGTTTCAAACAATGAAATAGAACTTTAGGAATTCTCAATGGAAGAAGTATTTATAGTTCTTTCTTCAAAACACAAGACCACTCTTGGACACTTGATCTAAAGGATAGTGGCATCCCAATGAAAGGACTCTCTCAAGTATGAAGCATCTATAAAATAAAATTTGCATAGCATGCGCAGGTATCAATAGGGCCACTGGTCTCCCTGAGCTACTCAAACTCATGATTCCCAGCAAATAGAGTAACCTGAAGAGCTTCCCACTTATTTTTCTGATACAGTTGAAAATTAGCAGGGTGAGTTCAGAGAAAGCATGTTTACATGGACATACTGGAGGTTGGCTTTCAGCACTTATCCACTTTCTGCACCTTTTTACCACCGCCCCCTGCCCAGAGGTGGTTTCTCCCCCCCCCCCCCCCGTCCTGGTGCCTCGAGGCCTTTCCTGCTGGCTCACCCTCCGCCAAAACAGGAAAGAATCTGATATCTGGAATCCATCATTGTCTGCAACATCCCAGCCTCCCTTTTCCTGTTCCCTTTTTCCCTAGCCCAAAAGTACCAGGAAGAGGAAGCCTATTCCCAGGAAATGACTAGGACAGAAGCACCAATTTTTACCCCCTCTTGCTGCAAGCGGTCAAGTGCAGGCTCTGCCCCTTACGTAGCAATGGTTACTAGCTGCACAAGCACTGCCAAGTCCCTAATCTCTAATTGGATGAATTCAGCAAGATGATACATGTGAATGAGCTTGGCTCCTATTTGATGCTCAATAGATGATCGTTCTCTGAACTTAATCAACTGTCCCCTCTTTCTTTCCCTTGTTCTTCTCAACATAAGAAAATACCATCTTCACATCCCAAGCCATAATTCTTCTTATTCTACCATTTTCAACAACCTAGATAGTTTTTAGATGATGCTTTATGTCCTGTAATTGTATCTTATATTTTAAGTATCCCAGCACATTAGTAATTCATAGGCCTGAAAGGATAGGAGAAGGTAGTGGTTACAGGAACCCAGACGGGACTGTAACGGTAGCTCTGGAAGAGGCTCTGTGACAGGAGCTGATGCCTTTCATAGGGGAACTGAGCCACTGCACCTCAGGCCCAGCAGCAGAGCAGCCAGGGGAATAAAAAACCCCATCTCTTTCCCTCTCCTCCTACCTCTGATCTCACCTAGTACCTCCCACTGGCTCATCCCAACCAGAAGCTGGAGGGCAAGAGGCACCCCTGAAGCATCCACACAGTGAGCTTCCCAGGACCAGAGCAAGGCAAAGGAGTGTGGAGAATGGATCTGGGCAGACAACAGGCACCCGCACAGTGATGGAGGGTGCACAGCACGTCTGACATCTCATGCGTGGTCAAGCATATGAAAACCTGCACTGTGTGAAGAAAGAGTAAACAGCCTTTTGTCATGTCAGGTACTATTGCCAAATAAAGATGAGCCCTGAAACCCAACAGAAGTGCAGGTAAAAAAAAAATGTGACCTGCACTGAGGAAGGGTGGGGGCCTTTTTGTTAAGTGTTTCTGGAGTCACTCCCTCCCACTACACTCCCACGGGCAGAGTCCCCTCAGCTTTGTGTATGCCCACTGCTGTTCCCTGTTCTGCCAGGGGCCACATCCACCGTGCCAGTGGCCCTGCCTGGAACTCTTGAGAATGCCCCTTGGAGCGCAAGTCCCAGCAGAGAGGGGGGAGAGAGATGGGCCACACTTGATGTGCCAGCTCTCACTTAGAAGGTCACAGGAAGCCAGAGTTTCTAGACTTGAAGATCAGAAATGTTTGCCCCCTCAGAAAAATGCTGCAGTGTTTTCTGCTTTGTGCGGTTAGCTGGTGCAGGAAGGACAGTAGGTACTCAACAAACATTTGTCAAAAAACTGGGTGCATTAAATAAGTTGTATTCTTTTCCCACACTGATTGTCACCCCAATGACCACAACTTCAAGACAAGTAGCACTGTTCAATTTTGGACATAAAAACATCTGCAACTCAGATACCCTTAAATCCTCCAGTCTACAATGGCTCCAAGATTGGTCTGAATTTCAACCTTGCTTAAACATAGAAAGTTCCAGATTCTCTTCTCCATGTCCCACTGTTGTGCGCTTATTTCTAAGAATCCTTGGGAGCCCACACTGCACAAGCCTGACCTGGTTGGTGCTTGTACCTTTGCCTGGACACTTCCCTGCTGGCCTGACACCGTTACCTCAGGACAAAGCATGGCATTAGGAGCTCAGACTTTGGCATCAGACAGCCTGGCTTTGAACTCTGGCTCTACTACACACGGGCAGTCAAAGTATTAATATCTCCATGCCTCAGTTTCCTCATCTGTAAGATGGGCTACCACGTCAAAGGGCCATTAGAGGGTTAGTTAAATTCACTTATGTTAGGTGCTTACGAGGGTGCCTGGTACGTAGTGAGCACTACATAAAGGGTAGCTGTCATCGTCATTATTATTGGTGTCTGGGCCTGCCCAGTGGTCCCACAAAGTAGCCTCTCCCCAAACCAGTCTGTACCAAAGACAGATCTCAGGCTCCATCAATACAGGCATTGAGAGCTGTCACTCTTCCAAATGCCTTTTCCAGGTTTCAAGAAGTTAAGACCGACTTCCGGCCAAGATGGAGGCATAGCTGGACATGCTGTGCCTCCTCTCACAACCAAGATTAAGGACAATAAAAATATAGAACCAAAAAAAAAAAAAAAATCCAACCAGGACACAGAGAAAATTGAACTGTGTGGTAGTCTGACAACAACAATTCACCCAGACCAGTAAGATGGGCAGAGTCAGTGGCTGGCAGAGTCAGATCGCAGCGGGATAAGCTGGTGGTGGTCCTGGGTGTGAAGTCACTCCAGGCGCACAGGCAGCGGTGTTGCCAAATGCAAGGATGCCAAGGGGGGCGAGCAAGGCAGTGGACCACAGACATACATTAGTGCACAGATAAACCAGGTGAAAACGGGCAGCAAGACAGATTGCACGATGCAGGGCCCCAGTGCCAGGAAGTAAAGCCTAAAAGCACCCATTGAAAATACTTGTAGGGGCTGAGGTGCCGGGAGGGAGTCCCAGCCTCACAGGAAAGAGTTCGTTGGGGAGACCCATGGGGTCCTAGAGTGTGCGCAGGCCCACCCACCTGGGAATCAGCACCAGAAGGGCCCAATTTGTTAGGGGAAAGAAGCTGAAGGGACTGGAATCCCCAAAACAGTGGGAAGCAAGCACCATTGTTTCCTCTCGGACCCCGCCCCCACACCCAGCATCACAACCCAGCCACTGGGCTGCCCCACCCTGGTGAATGCCTAAGGCTCCACCCCTCACTATGTAACAGCCTACCAAACAAAAACAAAAAAAAAAAAAATCAAAACCAAGGATGGCTCAAAAGGGAGAACAGACCAGGCCCTGGAGCTAATTCATCTGAGTGACCAGGAGGTGGTCAACCTATCGGATGCAGAGCTCATAGCACTGGTAGCCAACCTATCAGAAGCACAGTTCAAAGCTCTGGTGATTAGGAAGCTCACAGAATTGGTTGATTTTGGTCGCAAATTAGATGAACAAATGGAGACTACAATAAATGAAATGAAGAAAAATGCACAGGGAAACAATAGTGATGGGAGGAAAACTGGGACTCAAATCAATGGAGTGGACCAGAAGGAAGAAAGAGACAACCAAACAGAAAAGAAGGAAGAAACAAGAATTCAAAAAAATGAGGAGAGGCTTAGGAACCTCCAGGACATCTTTAAATGTCCCAACATCCAAATTATAGGGGTACCAGAAGGGGAAGAGAAAGAGCAACAAGTGGAAAACTTATTTGAACAAATAATAAAGGAAAACTTCCCCAATCTGGCAAAGGAAATAGACTTCCAGGAAGTCCAGGAAGCTCAAAGAGTCCCAAAGAAGGTGGACCCGAGGAGGAACACACCAAGGCACATCATAATTACATTAGCCAAGATTAAAATGAAGGAGAGAACTCTAGAAGCAGCATGGGATAAGGGGACAGTCACCTACAAAGGAGTTCCAATCAGACTGTCTGCTGATTTCTCAAAAGAGACCTTCCAGGCAAGAAGGGACTGGAAAGAAATATTCCGAGTCATGAAAATCAAGGACCTACATCCAAGACTGCTCTATCCAACAAAGCTGTCATTTAGAATGGAAGGAAAGATAAAGTGCTTCTCAGGTAAGGTCAAGTTAAAGGAGTTCATCATTACCAAGCCCTTATTATATGAAATGTTAAAGGGACTTATCTAAGAAAAAGAAGATAAAAAATATGATAGTAAAAGGACAGCAAACTCACAGATATTAACAACCACACCTAAAAGAAAAACAAACTAAGCAAACAGCTAGAACAGGAACAGAAACATAGAAATGGAGATCACATGGAGGGTGAGCAACAGGGGAGTGGGAGGAAGAGAGAGGGGGAAAAGGTACAGAGAATAAGTAGCATAGACCGCAGGTAGAAAATAGGCAGGGAGAGGGCAAGAATAGTGTGGGAAGAGTAGAAGCTAAAGAACTTATGACACATGGACATGAACTAAAGGGGAGAATGTGGGTGGGAGGGGGTGTGCAGGGTGGAGGGGAATGATGGGGGAGAAATGTGATAACTGTAATAGCATAATCAATAAAATATATTTAAAAAAGAAGACCTAATAAGTCCCTGTTAGGCACCCCACTACAGATACGATAAGAATAAGAGAATAGTTCAAGAGGCTCACTGATTTTAGTGAATAATTAACATTTAGAAAATTATTAAAAGGCAAAAGAAGAAATTGACCATCTAGCCTCACCACTCTGCTCATTGTATGTGTCAAAGTTACAGTCCTTGACTGAGGTAAATCCACAGTAGCAATGATTAACAAATTATAGATTGAATCCATGGGTTTTCATCCTATGGCTCATTTATTTAATCAATGACTGCCCTCCTTCTGATCAACCGAAAGAATATCAAAATAGCATTCGTTGATTGTAACAAAGTTTACCAATATGTGTTCTATTCTTCCTAGCTTTCAGAAAACAGCACACTTCTTGAGAGGCAAAGTATTATTGCAAGCAGTTATGTCAAAGGGATTATAGGGGAGAAGAATCTCGTCTTCTACCTGTAATCAATGGCTTCAGGGCAATTTACAGGCACACGCTATGCACACTGCTGTATCTCTGCCCACGTGCACCAGCGGGGCATCACACCATTATTATGCCGTAATGCACCTAAATATAAACTTTCACTGAGTTGAAAAGAAAAAAATCATCTTTTCAGAGTAAGATAAAGACATTGTAGAAAATTACTTTTTTTTTTAATTGTCTTGGATAATCAATGCAGAAGAACAGGCTTAGATGAAGAATCATTTGTTAAAATGTATCTGGTTTCATCCCGTTTAATTCAGAGAAGATAATATGAAATTAAATGAACACATATCTTCTACCTGCTAATGTTTTGTCCTGTCCAGCAGCAAGTCATTGCTGGCATTATTTATACCTCTAGAACCTTCAAACTTCACGGTTATTTTTTTCAATTGACAGAAATGCTTTCTAACCCCAGAGACATCCATGGTGTGATGCTCCTTCCAGTGGGAAGCCAGACCTAAATATAAAATCTCAGATGAAGGTGTCACACGGAGACGCTTTAATCAGGCCCAACACCTTTCTCCACGGCTAGCTGTGAGGATCTCCGCACCTGTGCCTGCAAGAACCTTCAGCAGCACGAAGTCCCACACAGAGACCCCCCCCATTAATGCAGTCCCCAAAGATTTCACATTTAGTCAATTTCCCTTTACTCTCAAAACCATATCTCCTTCTGTACTTTTTTCTTGTTTTACTCAAATCAGGAAGTGTAGACTTTACACCAAAACTTCCCCATCATTTCACTGGTGAGAAGGACGGAGTGAGGGGAAATTGAAAGGGGGGAGGGGAAGGTTGGGGTGTCACGGCAGGGGCACCTCACCTGTCCCCTGGAAGGAGAGCTGCGGGCGTGTGCCCTCCACTTGCAGTTTTACCTCTAGGAAGTGCATATCTAAATGTATAAATATTTCTTCTTTGACTTCCCCAAATTCCAAGATCTCTGCACAATGTTTACCTTTCTCTCTGACTTACTTTATGCCTTTGCTTTTAAATGCATTTGTTACTTGTGAAGCAATATGATTCAAAGACAGTTTCTACAATTACCTTTAAAAAAAGCAGTGGCTGTCAAAAAGTCAAATTGGCTGATCTTCCAGGCAGACCTGAGAGGAGAGTGTAGTTCCCTTTCTTACTAAGATCAGGAACTAAGGTGTCAGAGGGGAGAACCCTGGGGTTCCCTCCGAAGCCTTCTCAGCTCTTCTGGAGACCACCCTGCCTTCAAATGCAAATGTAAACGGTCTTCATTAGGAAGTATTAGTTCCCTTTTCAACCTCAAGCATCGATGCCATTTGTTAGAGGCCATTACTATAATTGGACCGGGGGCTGACAATACACAATAAGGTAGGCTGTTGTTTCATGGCTGTAGTCGGAAGGGTATCTACTCCCAGAAATTCCCACCAGTCAGGTACTTTCCTTGGAGGAAGACACAGTCTTTCTTTTAATATGCAAAAAAGTATATGTCTGAGAGCTTCATTAACCACTGCTCCGCTCTAGTTCCTTTTAATTAATTAAAGGATTAGCTCATTTTAATTAAGAGATCCAATTCCTATGGCCCCCAGTCAGGCCTCATCACCCCCGATTACTGCAGGAGGCTCCTAACTGATCTTCCAGGGCTCAGGTCTCACCTGATCAAGTCAGTTAGTGTTCACAATCAGATATGTGCTCTACTTCTCCAGAGACAAAGACGGAAGTAAAGCAAGTGAAAAAGCTGAACCCTAACTCTCTCAACCCCAGAGAATTCTTCTCTAGAGAAGTAGAACAAAGATGCATCTGCTTTGGAACAAAGGGCAAGTTCCACATTCCATGTCTTCCCAGTCAAGACCTTCAGAATCTGCCCGCCTTTGCAGCCCTTTCCTCCACCACAGGTGGCCTACGCCGTGATCGTAGAAAATCATGAACCTAAATTGCTTTGCTCCCATTTGGTCATATGGTTTCTTTGACCTAGAATTTTCTTCCCTGCATCCTACTACTCCTGCCAATCTTACCACAGTCAAAATCCAACTGATTCTTCAAGACCCAGTCAAAATGCCTATTTCTTAATAAGCCTTTCCAACCTCCCCTTTTCTCCCCTCTCTCCATCATCCACTGATGGATCTACGTTTCTAGACATCAATTAAAAATGATGAAGAATGTGAAAAAACGTAAAAAAGTGAACAAAGCCGAACCCTAACTCTTGACTCCAGAGAATTCTTCTCCAGAGAAATAGAACTTTCAATAAAAAAGACTTAGAAATGGGCATTTATGAGCTTCCCCTCCGCCCCCCCGCATTTGGGTCCCTCCTAGTCACCTTTTTGTATGGCCCACGAGTCAACAAATTCTGTGCGGACACACAGAGCTCTCATCTGCTTTGTGGTGCCTGACTCCTAACTATGAATGGACAGCCAAGCGTCATCAGACACCAGAGGAAAACTACCACAAAATACAGAGAACAAAACTCATCCAGCCAAACAAACAAACATATGAAAAAGGAGAGCAGAAGAAATAGCAACAGTTTGGGTAGGGGGAGGAAAAGAGAACTTGGAAAGAATTCTAATAAGACTGTAGAAGATTTGAACAGCGCTACCCACCAATTTGACCTCAGTAACATTTATGGAATACTACATTAAACAACGACTGAATATGTATGTGAAAAAGAGTTCAGATGAGAGAGTCGGTAGGGAGACCATGCAGCTGACGGCTGAAGAGGAAATTCATTGACTGGAGGTGTGGAAAACCAAAGTGGTTAACAGAAAGCTTTGCTAAGTTGTTTGCTACATGGCATGCAATAAAAGCCCTTTCCTCCTTCCCCTTATTAAATTATCAGTATAATCTACAATCACACTGTGTGCTTTTTACATTACTCTGTATTTCATTTTGGAGACAGGAAAATGTGTTGACAGAGTATGTGGTTGGCTGGGGGTGAAAGCAGGGCTTCCTGTGAGAAGTCAATCGTTCTTGGGCTACAGTTCAGTCCCATCCAGGACCTTAGAGGCAGAGGAGCCACTTCAGCTCAGATTAAACTAGCCTCCAACAAGACAGCCGGGTGAGTCCCCCAGCCGGTTAGACTCCCAAGGAGAGAGGAGGCCAGACTGCCGCCATCACGAAGGTCCACAGATCCACCACAGCAGGCTGATGGATGGTGTTTAAGCTGGCCCTGATGGTGGTGCCTAAGTCCTTGAGAAACTGGATTCTGTCTTGGAAGATGAAAAGAGATTCACTACAGAGATGAAGTCCACTCCCTCGCCCAGGGGCGCCAAACCCATTTTCACCGGGGGCCACATCAGCCCCTTGGTTGCCTTCAAAGGGCCAAATGTAATTTCAACTCCTTAACAGCTAAGGAGTAGTTACACTTATACAGTCCTAAAATTATTTCAGCCCTTTGAAGGCAACCAAGAGGCTGATGTGGCCCCCAGTGAAAATGAGTTTGACACCCCTGCCCTCACCCCCGCCTACCTGCTGCTGTAGGTTTACCTGGAGCCTGAAGTCCTCTTGTGCGACTGACTATCCAGCAAGTGCTGCCCAAAGCTCTGGGCACTTGGGGAGAGTATAAGGCCAAGCACTGCAGAGGAGACCTTGAGGTATAGGTTGACTCTGCAGCAAAAATGCTGCAGACCTGGCCAGCCCCAGAGGTGGAGAAGCAGCAACTTAGCAGAAAGTTTGCAAGGTTCTGTTATTAGTAATTACATGAGGCCTCAAAGCCACAGAGCCTCTGCAGTGGAATGCCTGCTCGGCCCAGCGTAGGGTGACATGGCCAGCTGCTAGGATCTAAATGGCAAGTTTCTGACCATACAGAACCAGGAAGGCCAAAGACCCCTCTGTAACAGCCTCAAAAGACTTTGCAGCTACTCCCAGCTATGTAAATACAATTTTGAAAATTGAGCTTAAGGGTATGTTTATAGAAAAATAACAACAACCCCCCCCCCTCAAAAAAAAAAAACAAAAAACCTTAGACTCCACCAGGGAACAGGGAGGTTCCCGGAAGAAGTGAGGAATAGCGGTAAGGGATGCATTCAGGGGACACGGCTGAGCCTTAGTTCAGAGGCACCTCTATAGGGTGGGGCTGGAGATGACCAGGTTCAATTCTGACACTTGGAGCCCAGCGTGCCACGGGTACCCACCCTGCCCCCGCCCCACCTCTCTGCCTTGCAGTTCCTCACTCCTTGGCTGTCTTTCTGCCCTTAAATACGCCAGCTTATTCCCACCCCAGAATCTTTATACTCACTCTGCCCTGCTCCGATTCATGGTCAGCCTCCCCTCTCCCTCTCCTGGGTGGACTCCTCTTGGATCCTGCGTCCATACTCAGCCCAGTTGCTCAGATCCCTTCCTGTCTGAGCCCCTCCCCACTGCATCCTGGCCAGGGAGGAACCCTCTATGCAAAGGCAGAGCTGTCTTCCATCTTGTTTCCTCTTCCCACACTTCTCACAGAGAACGGTTTGTTAGATAAGTCAAAGGAGACAATTACTTGCCCAGGAGAAGATAGAAACATATAGAAAAGGATCAGTTTTTTTAGCAAGAGAATAAGCTCCTAGGAAAGACCTGCTCTTGTTGAGGAGAGGCTGAGTCTCCAGCAGATCAGTGGGCCCTATGAGAGGTAAAGCTAAACAGCTAAACTGCTTGGCAAAAACCAAGGGGAGGTCCAGGGGCTGCTTGAGGAAGAGGTTGAGAGGAAGACCCAGGGTGAGGAGACCTAAATGAGACAAAAATACTGAAGGGTTGTTAAGTTGTTTATGGCTGTACATGTGAGAGAACCACCCTCCACCATCTTCCCTAACGGTCTTCAGGGAAATCCATTGGCTCCCTCGTGTGCAGGACAGGATGCAAGGCTGAGCCACACACAGCTCACACAGCTCACTGGGATCCATCTTGAGGGTGGAAATTTATTTTCTTCATTTTTATCATTGACAGAATCCAAAAAAATAAATATATTAATTTTTGAAGCATGTGACCTTTTAGTAGCACATGACAAACAAATGAAAAAGAATCGACAAGTGAAATACACCACATGCGATCGGAAGCTGAGCTAACAATAGTCATTCACCCTCTGTAATGGTTCGCTAGGGTTATAACATACTACAGATTTGGTGGCTTAAACAACAGAGATTTATTTTCTTAACATTTGGGAGGCCAGAAGTCCAAAAATCAATGTGTCATCAAGGTCGGTGTCTTCTGAGGCCTCTCCTTGCCTTGTGGTTGGCCATCTTCTCCCTTCAGTTTTACACGGTCTTTTCTCCGTGTGTGTCTAGTCCTAATCTTCCACGATGGTAGTCATGTTGAATTAGGGCCTACTCAAATGACCTTGTTTAAACTTAATTCCCTTTTTAAAGACCCTACCTCCAGATAGAGTGACATTTTCAGCATTGAATTTTAGCGGCACATAAGTCAGCCCATAGCAACCCCTCTGCAGAGCAACTTCTTTCTGCCTACCATATTGGAAAAGGCGGTTGTTATTTTCTAGGTCATAACACTGCTGTCTGTTCCTTTTCTTCTATCTTTCCCAGAGACTTCCCCTGTATAATCCTCTTTCTAGGAACAAAAGCTCATTCTTCTAAATTTCCTATGACCACTCAGGACTATCTTTTTAGAAACAGACCTTCTGAGAAATGCGTGCCTCCAAAACAAGCCACAGGCTGTTTTGTTTTGTTCTGAGTTGATATAACCCTCTAGAAAAAGCCAAGAAATCTGAAACTTGTCCATCTTCGGGAACAAATGTCGTCTCCTATCTTTCTCCAGGCTGTCTATCCACTGTGACTGTCTTTCTGCCTCTGTCCCACTCCTAATTCCAGTCTATCAGCAAGGGTTTGGGAACTTATCCAAGAACACCCTGGAAGAGTCAATACCCAGCACCACGGCTCCAGCACCCTGCTTACTGGGGATGAAGAGAAGAAAGCAATTCTCAGGGCCAAGGGGAGCAGCCCCAGGAAGGAGCAAGCACAGGTGAAACAATTTTTTGATCAAAGCCCACTTTGTAGCCCCAAATTGAGAAGACAGAGCTATGCCTATAAAGAAAGGGTTCACCTAACACTTCCTAGAAACATCGCCTGAATTGGGAGGATTTCACTCTCTCCTGCGTTATCTCCACCAGCCTCCTTACAAGAAACCTCCACTCTAACCATCAGTAGTTATCGTTTCCTAACTCACTGTGCTTTCCAGGTTCTCTGCCTCAGCTGAAATCCTTCCCTCTGCCTAGAACAGTCTCCCTGTCCCAACCTGAACCTACTGAAAGTCTATCCATTCAGAAGATCAAGTTCCAGCATTTCCAGAGGGCTTTATTGATCACCACAGATTGAGAGAGTCTTCCTCACCTCTGAACCCTTAGAGCATTTCATTGATTTCTCCTTCCCTTAAGAATTTGCCTAGAAATGAAAGAGGCCACCTGCCATCGGGGAAATACCTGGGCTTTGGTATAATGGTGAAAGTGATACATATTTGTTAAGCATTGTCTGTGTGTCAAGCACATGCTAAGTGCATTTCTCATTTAATCTTCACGCTCTCAAAAGTGGATATTATCATCAGTCCCATCTTGCAGAGGAGGGAACAGCAGCTCGTGGGCATTTGTCACATAGCAAGCCTTGGGGTATCAGGATTCAAACGCAGATTTGCCGACTCCAGAGCCCATGCTCTCAGCCCCTACAGCCCTGGTTTCTGAGATCAGTTATAACACCTATGAGCTTTGTGACTTTGCACCACTGCTTAAAATGGAATAATAGTACTTGTTGGGGTTCTCATGAGGATTACATGAGATCACGTGGCTAAAGCCCCTTACACAGTGTCAACTCTCTGTAAAGGGTGCTGTCTTGGTAGGTCAGGGTGCATATAACCGGCGATCTCCCTTTCTAGAAGGTAAGCTTCTACAGGGAAGGAAATGAGTCTTACTTATGTAGTGTTTCCCTCGGCCTCTGGCAGAGGGATTGAGGCATGATATTTATCAATTGAATGTGTCATTTATTTACTTCCTGTATAAACTTGAAAACACAGAGTCTGCCTGGGACGGGTTGTAGAGAGCCCTGCGCAGTGCTGAAGCACGGGCCGCAATGCCTTTTCTATCCCTAAAATCCTAATCCGGAAACTATACATGGGGAATTTTCTCTCTTCTAACTACTCCCTAAATCCCACGAGGATCTTTTGCAATAGCTTCAGTATTTTGTCTGGCCCAGAACTAGTCACACAGAGTGGCTAGCCATCTTGGTTTGCCCGAGTCTGTCCCGGTTTTAGTGCTGAGAATCCTGCACGTCAAGAAACCCCTCAGTTCTGGGCAAACTGGGACAGTTGGTCACCCTAGAGTCACACAGCAAAATTCCTGATAATAACAATGATGATGATTTGTTGAACACTTACTACATATCAGGCCTAACGCAAATGCTTTCTGCGGGTACTCTCACCAAACCCTGCCTGCAGCTCTACAAGTTAATCGTTCTGCAGAAGCAGATGTAATAATAATAGTTCACAGCATAGGCCTTGAAGAAATTCTTAGGAAAGGATTACAGTTCAGATAGAATCTAAATAATTTTCCATTTAGGGTTTTTTTCCAAATAGGGTCCCCCTCACATGTGGCTTTTGGAGGTGTACAGGTATTCATATTTACTTTCCCCAGAAGTAGCAGAGGGAGGAACCAGGTTTCCTGTCAATTGTGTCTAATCTCACATTATCAACTACAAGTTCTCTTACATACATCTCGGAGGTGCGGACTTCACAGGGTAGCATGGGGCCGTAAAAATAACCATGCAAGCTGGAACCGTGCTGAGCAATCCTAACCATCAATGGGCACACTACATTGGTTTTGTGATATTTAATGGTTTTGGTAAGAATATCCAAAAACCTTACTGCCAACTATAAATGTATAGGGAAATGAAAAAATAGTAAAAAATTAGTATTTATTTAGTAGATGGCAATTCAAAACGTTAGAGACATTGAGAATGGAAGTGTTTCAGTTCTTTGTCAAAAACTCAGTGTGAACAATGCTTGACTTCTCATCGTGTAACTTGCAATATGGAGCACTTTTTCCTATGCCTCGGCCAACTGTCACACTCCTTTCTAAGTCTGAATCGGTTTCAACATTTCCTCCTTTGTCCTTTCAGTGTTGTAAAGATATCTAAAAATTCCTTTAATGTGAAGTTTTTTGCCAGTATCATTTCCTCTGGGAAATTTTCATTCATCCTTTACGTCACAACCACTTGCATCATTTATGTTGGTAAATTCACCTTAACTAAATTTCTCGGGCGGGGTATGTAGAACCTCTCGCATTCAACAATTTCTATTTATGCTCAATTAGTGTTCACTTGCGGCATTCCAGCACGTCCCTTTTTGTTTTCCTGTATCACTTTCCTTTGTGTTAGCCAACGCCTTCTCTTGATTATTTATTTTTCGTAAAATGTCACACGAGTTTTATCACTGGGAGACAAGGAAGCAATGCAACTACAGGCTGTGCTGTCTTCGTAGGCACCCAGTGACCAATCACCAACAGAGTTTGAAAGGAGTGATGTGATCGCTCACGATCATATTGCACATTACCCATGTGGGGATTAGAGAAATGAGGAATTGGCAGCAAAGCTTGTAATTTATTGTGTTAAAGCAATTGCCCGCTGTTAATCTATCCTGTAACTGAAATTTAAATTGAGTGATTGTGACCTGATGCTATTTAACTAAGTGATGGTAAACTGAAGTTTGTGCCTGTTGCAGCCAGGCAAAGAACAGACGGGCGATACTGAAATATTTCACCTCTGTCTTTGCGGTTACAGCTCCCTTTGAAAAGAATCTGTTTCCTGTCCCTGTGGATTGTTCACCTCTCCTAAAATTGTGGAATGCAAATGTGAAAGGGGGGGAGGGGGGGCGGTCAATGTTTACATTCTGTCTAGACCACCAAAAGACTAGATAAATGGATTATTTTCAGTTTTTGAAATGGAAATGTCAGGTAGCATTTGCTGAATGCTTCTAGGTACCAAGAACTGTTCGGTACTTTAACGAAATTTTCAACCATCATAAGAACAAATAGATGAGGTAGGCAGCACTGTGGTCGCTTTACAGATGAGAGAACCACCTGGAAAAGATGAAGCGATTCGACCAAGGTTGCACAGATCAAGCGGCCGTGACGATTTGAACATGGGTTTGTCTAATAATTAGCCATTGCTTTTGCTTTTTCCTATTCTGCTCTCTCTAACATTTTGAATTATTACCCCTTCATTTCCTGCATGAGCTGGGCATCTGCAATCCCATACTGCAGTGCTGTTTGAGACCCCTGGCGTTGTCGCCAACACAGTAGTCAAATGAATAGCTCTATGGACTTACCCCCAGAATTTGGACATGTACATTTTAAAAGGGAAAAAACCTCTGCAGTATCTCTGATTATTTCATGAAGTTTTATTGCTAGCTCAGAAGGAACCTGTGACGATATTTCTAAATTCTTTGGTTGTGACCATGAGTGAAGAACAGGTTCCCCTGATCTGCCTGGGCTACCAAGTTTTATCCCTGGTAGCCTGAACAAAGGGCAGATTCAGAAACCTCATGGACATGAATTCAAAGAGGAAGTCTCCCAAAACCAGGTTAGAGGAGACAGGACCCAGACACCTCCTCGATCTCTGATTCTCAGACCTGGCTGCACATCAGAATTAGCTGATCATCTTTTAAAACTACAAATGCCTGGCCCATCTCCAGAAATTCTGATTTGATTGGCCCAAAGCTGAAGCCTGGCAGTGAGATTTTTTTTTTTAAGTTTCCCCAGTGAATCTAATATGTAGCAAAATTTGAGAACCACTAACCTAAGCAACCTGATAAGAAAAGTTTGCCGTTGGTATTAATTATTAGCACTTGAAGTGTGTTTTTGCTAGGTGAAGTTACAGCTGTGAATGATCAGGGCTAACACACGAATGATTTAAATCAATATAAAAGATGTTTTTTTGTTAAAGGCTATAGGCCAAAAAATCAAATGGTGTGCAATTTATGCAAAAGCAAGCACAAGCCGTGGGGGGAGTGCGTTGGTGTGCACATGCGGACTGGGAAGTGTCCTGAGATGAGTAGATAGTCCGTGGGGACATCACCTTATCTATAAGAGAAGATACTGATGTGTTACTTTGTAATTAAGAATGAAGTTAGTTTTTTAATTCATTTTTGGAGGTTTGGAGTTTTTTTTATTTTTGTTTGTCTCTAAGGGAGGTGTTCTTACTCATCTGAGCTCCAGCCTCTGGGTGGAGAAAGGATGCTAGCATAAGGGTAGACAGAGTCCACAGACAGTTGAAGATAACATAGGAAAAAGGAAATAAACAAGAAGTAACTAAATTTTATCCCAGACTTTGGCATAGGCACAGAAAAAAAAGCCATTCTTTTTCATAAAAGAAAGGGCACTATGTGTATCTCTAGAGACTGTCTTTTTCTGATCATTTCCATATGTTTTGTGGGAAAGATAAAAGCTGACTTCCCCCCTACCATTGGGGAGATTTTTGTTTTCATTGAGGCACTGCTTAAGTAATTACACTAAGTGCAGGAAAACATCCTGAGGTTGCACAGGTGAGCAAAAATATGGCAAGGGTTTTTGTTGTACATACATGTAATTTATATATAAATTTTTTAAAAATGATCTAAAATGCTTGCATAGGAGGGCCAAAACTGTGCCAGAAAGAGTACCTTGAAGACTACAGAATTGGAGGTGGCCCCAAAGAGCAGAAGAAAAATCATAGTAACAAATGCCACTTACTGAGTGAGCAAACCATTCTAGTTGCTATTCTAAGCACCTTACTTCAATGATCTCATTGTGTCCTCAGAAAGCAATATGTTACGATCAGTCTGATTCTACAGATGCAGATGAGATTAAGTCACTCACCCCAGGCCACAGGTCTAGCAAGAGGCAGAGTGGTTCCATGCCGGGGCCACTGCTCTGCACTGCCTCTCCGCAGTGACGACGACGTTCCCCAAAGTGGGCACTGTGGAGGCCCAGGCACGATTCCACAGCAAAGGCAAAACCAGCCCTACCATCCAATAGACTAAGCAAAAGTGGCTTCTTTCCTGGCAATGTGCCTGTAACATATTAATATGAATTAAGAATCTGAACGAGATGGGAATCACACGGTTTGACTATAGAGTTCTGTTTTCACAGTCTGTGTCGTGGAGTCTGCTGTGGGAAAGGGGGGTTGTGAAAACTGAAGAGTTTCCTTAGGGAGAAAATGAAATGAACCATTTGGGGAGGGGTAATGATTGTGGGGACCTGGTGGTGATGGATCCATACTTTCCCCTAAAGAGACTGGAGGGAGGTTCAAGGCTGGCCATGCAGAAGGTGAGGAGCTGGAAGGCAGCACAGAATGGGGACAGGTGGGGAGGCAAAACATGACAGATCAAAGTAGCAGCTGTGGTCAACCTCAAGGAAGGGTCTCAGCGGTCAGTGGGTGGGCTGTAAGTTGACCCTAGGAATGAAATAAGGACAAAGGCAAGCATGGAGTTTCTAGAACAAGAACAGAAGTTGGGGTATGGTATCAGGGAATAAGTTATAGGATCAAAGCTGGTGCTTGAGGATTCAACGAGGGTTTGCATTCCACCAGCAAGAATATCGGTCATTTCTCAGATCTTCCCTTTATCTGCCCCGGAGTTCACATCTGGTCTTGCAGAGAAAATGCAGATAATCTACTAGGAGCATCCCAAGGCCATGTGAAATTTGAAAATGGGACCCCATCTGGCTTTTCCTGAGCCTGTCCCAGAGGAGCACTGTATCATCACTGAGTCCAGGTTCCCCTTGTGCCAGACTCCAGCAGTGTCCTGTGCCTTCTGACAGGATAGGTGCACAGCACCTGGGCTTCATCGCTTTTCCTCTCTGTCAGCACATACTTGTTCTCACTATTGGGAGTCAAGGCCAAAAAAATCTGATTCAGTTACACCTGACTTACTGGCACTATTTACTGGCATGCACAGCAGATTTGATTCATGATAAGTATATCAAAAACATCAATTTGGTGCTTTCAAGTGTGATGGAGGTAAGAGGATAGGGAGATGCTACACTGTGTTTTGGAGAAAAGGGTGGAACTTTTATCTCTGTTTTTCACATAAGGAATTGTTCAGTTCACAGCTGGATCCAGAAGAAAGCCAAGTAAGAATCACACAGACACATCTGGAAGAGCCCAAGCCCTTTTTTTTCCCTGGAGCATCTCAGTTAGGATTTGGGAAATGCATGAAATATTTCCAAGGAAGTAGAAGTGAGCCTTCTATAACCTCTTCCTCTTTTCTCCCCTCTTCCTTCCCCTTTCCTTTTTTTCCTCTGCCCTTCCATTGCCTTTGTACTAATGTAGGGAAGTGGAGCAAGACCTAAACTAAGTCAGCACTCTTCTACTGCTTATGAATTAGGGGGCAAAAATCCCTCTATAACAGGTTTCGAATGAAGGAATACATATCCAGGCCTCTGCTTTAACAAGGGCTCTAATTTCTGGTAAAGGCAGAGTTTTCAGAGACTGTGGGACAGCCAAAGTGAGATTTAAACCCCTGACAACCGCCAGCCTCTCTCTCTGTCATGATTACACCCCTGCCACCCTGATGCTGAGTCAGCATTCTGCAGACCACAGTAAGGTCAGGCCTAGCTTTGCAAAGTGAAAGTGCTGAATTATATTGAAACTAGAAAAAAAGTAAACCAATCTTGCTCCCAAGTCTCTAAGTACCAGCTCTGAAAGTTGTTTTATCTACAATTACAGTAAACTCATTTCAGAATGGTTGAAGAATATGGTATTCTGAGTAACTTACTCTTCCACCTAACTGCCGGTTACATTTACCGTCAGGCCCTTCTCCCATTCCCTGGCCTTGCCGGGACTGAGCCACATCTCCTAGGCTTCATCCCCTCGCAAGCCCAGACATGGCTCTGTTTCTCATTGAGGCAAGAAGCCAGTGGCCTCAGAAACACCACAGTGGGCAGGACTTCGGTTGTAAAGTCAGCCAGAGCAGGATGGTGTGTGCCCTGGGTATCCAGGAGCCACTTGGAGTGCTACTGTCCACCTTTGTTGCAAGAGGAAGGTCAGGCAGGTCCGAGTTCAGATTTGGCCTTGGCCTTGGCCACACTGCCTGCAATGCTCTGGGCCACAGTCTCATGTCCTGGCTGACTTCCAATAGCTAGGAAACACTCACTGATGCCAGTTGGTGCCAACACTGGTCTAGACTTAGCCTGAGCACATATGCACCGTTCTCTGACCACTGAGCCTTGGGCCTCCTTCTCCAGCCTGGCCTCTACAGCCAGAGTAGACCCCAAGCTCCTCTCTATACCCCAACAATTTGTCCCACCTCCTCAGCTACCCTCCCAGCCCTGGCTGCAGCTCTCCGCCCTCATGCCCAGTCCTGCTCCTAGATGTCACATGCACTCCATGGATGTCTCATTCTCAAAGATTGAAAAACACACTTATGACCTAAATATTGTGTATTGAGTCTAACACCTTCTGACCTTTCCAAAGGCACTCTGGGATCTTAGTGAGTTGTCAGCACTGTTTCTTGAGTGCATTCGTACGAGGGTGTTTGGAAGATAGAAAACCCAGGAGTTAGAAGAATGATCTAAATGGTACTGATCCCTAGACATCCCTGAAAATGGGTAACTTTAAGCAAATTGCTTAATTTCTCTAAGCCTCAGTTTTCTTATCTCAGGGGAACCATTATCCCTAACTCATGAGGTTTCTGGGAGGATCATGTATACAAGAGGACTTGATTAACTAAAATTCCCTAATATCAGCTTGATATTTCCACTTCCATAAATACAGGGATTTGGGCTTATTTAGTTGTTTACATCCTGAGCTTGGAATAAAAGGTTACCTAGTTATCATTTTACTATAAAGTTCTGTTTGCAGTCTGGCTCTCCTAACAGACTATTCACTTCTTGAGGCAGGCGCTGTGTCTGGTTCTCATGTACTCCTGCTGGCACCAGCATCATGCCTGCCACGGGAAGGTCTGTTGAACACATGACCCCCCTAGACAGGCCTGGGCATCACATCTCTAATGGTCACTCCTGGTTGTCTCTGAGGGAGGGATGGTACCAATCTGGCAAGAGTTACAATGAGTGGGGAGAAGTACTTCCTTCCCCTACTTGCTACTGTCAGCACCATTAAGACAAAGGAAGGACTCAGCCAACTGAGCCTAGGCCTAGCAAAAGGACCAGCTAAGTGGCAGAGGGACCCCTTTTTCCACCAGCCCAAACCTCTACCACTTGACCCGCCCTCCTTAAGGCATTGTGTCTCCAGGAAGCCTAGTTAAGTGCAATACTGCTCTCTAAAATACAAGTTGGTAATAATGAGGTCTTCATTCATAGCTTCATTGCTTCACTCATTCATTCACTCTACAAACACTGGTTGAACACCTACTATCTCTCAATAATTATGCTAGATGTTGAAGAGGCTAAGTCTAGGCCTCAAAGAACTGGGGCTTCTGAGAAAAACAAACTGGGACATAGACACTAACAAAATGGTGCAATGAGAGCTAGAATAGAGGAAAGCACAGAGCTCTGAGAACACAGGGGAGTCTACCCGCAGGACAGTTAGAATGTGGAGTGGAGGGCACAGCTGGAGAGGGTTTTGGCTGGGGTGCAATTTAACTTATTGACGGATGAGTAGACATTTCAAAGGTGACTAAAGAAAGTGTGGAGAGTGAGGGAACTGTACTCAGTAGGACACAGGGACAAAGACAACAGCATATGCAAGAAAGAAAGAAGGGTCAGGAAGTAGCATATGGAGATCCGGTGAGGATGAACCCAGAGTCTGAGATCAAGATGTGAGTTCCAAACTCCCAGGGACAGGGAAAGGAATGGCCTTTGGTGGAGACTTGGGGGACTGGAAAGACAAGTGGGAGGTGGTATAAAGACTTCATCCCCCTCTGCCTTTAGAGACAAAGAAGCTGAGGTCTGGCGATGGGAAATCATTACAGTCACACAGCAAGTGATTGACGTAGCCAGACCCAGAGCTGGTCTTCTGGACCTAAAGGAGAAGAAATCAGCTTTTCAAAATGTGTTGAGTTCCAGGCCCCGCTCTGTTGGAATCCATGTTCTTCATAATTGATCAAAGATAGTGAAGAGAGCCAGTGGCCCATGCAAGGGGTGGTAGTGAAGGCTCAGAAAGATGCTTAATAAAAGAACTTTTGTAACTGCCCTCACAAAGCTTACCTGGAAGTCCTTTGCAAGCCTTAAGAGTTCAAAGCCCAGACTTCCGGCCAAGATGGAGGTGTAGGCAGACACACTGTGCCTCCTCTCACAACCAAGATTAAGGACAACAAAAATACAGAACCAAAAAAAAAAACCCAACCAGAACAGATAGAGGATTGAATTGTACGGAAGTCCAACAATGAATCACCCAGACCGGTAAGAGGGGCAGAGTTGGCGGCCTGCAGAGAGGGGTCACGGCGGGAAGAAGCAGTAGCTGGTGGTCCCAGGTGCACAGACGGCGGTTACCAGGTGCAGAGAGGCAACGAACAGACCAAGTAAAGCCCACAAAGTGGCTGATCACGGTCACACATTCGCACACAGATAAACCAGGCGAAAACGGGCAGCGAGACAGACTGCGCAGCGCAGGGCCCCAGCACCAGGAATAAAGCCTAAAAAGCAACAATTGAGAAAACTTGTGAGAGTTGGGGTGCCGGGAGGGAATCCCAGCCTCACCGGAGAATTCGCTGGAGAGACCCACGGAGTCCTAGAACATGCAGGAGCCCGCCCACATGGAAATCAGCACCAGTGAGGCCCAATTTGCTTGGGGAAAGCGGTGGAGGGGACTGGAGTCCACGAGACAGTGGAGCAAGCGCTATTGTTCCCTCTCGGACCCTGCCCCCACATCCAGCATCACAACCCAGCAACTAGGTTGCCCCACCCTGGTGAACGCCTAAGGCTCCACCCCTCACTTCGTAACAGGTGCGACCAGACCAAAAAAAAAAAAAAAAAAAAAAAAAAAAAAAAAAAACAAGGATGGCTCGAGTGGGAGCACAGATAGGGACCCCAGAGCTAATTTATCTAAGCAACCAAGAGGTAGCCAACCTATCAGATGCACAGCTCAAAGCTCTGGTAGCTAACCTATCAGAAGCACAGTTCAAAGCCCTGGTGATTAGGTAGCTCACAGAATTGGTTGATTTTGGTTGCAAATTAGATGAACAAATGGAGACTACAATAAATGAAATGAAGAAAAATGCACAGGGAAACAATAGTGATGGGAGGAAAACTGGGACTCAACTCAAGGGAGTGGACCAGAAGGAAGAAACAAACAACCAAACAGAAAATAAGGAAGAAACAAGAATTCAAAAAAATGAGGAGAGGCTTAGGAACCTCCAGGACATCTTTAAACGTCCCAACATCCAAATTATAGGGGTACCAGAAGGGGAAGAAGAAGAGCAACAAGTGGAAAACTTATTTGAACAAATAATAAAGGAAAACTTCCCCAATCTGGCAAAGGAAATAGACTTCCAGGAAGTCCAGGAAGCTCAGAGAGTCCCAAAGAAGGTGGACCCAAGGAGGAACACACCAAGGCACATCATAATTACATTAGCCAAGATTAAAAGGAAGGAGAGAATTCTAGAAGCAGCAAGAGATAAAGGCAGAGTCACCTACAAAGGAGTTCCCAACAGACCGTCAGCTGATTTCTCAAAAGAGACCTTCCAGGCAAGAAGGGACTGGGAAGAAGTATTTGAAGTCTTGAAAGGCAAGGACCTGCATCCAAGATTGCTCTATCCAGCCAAGCTGTCATTTAGAATGGAAGGGAAGATAAAGTACTTCTCAGATAAGGTCAAGTTAAAGGAGTTCATCATCACCAAGCCCTTATTATATGAAATGTTAAAGGGACTTATCTAAGAAAAAGAAGATAAAAAATATGATAGTAAAAGGACAGCAAACTCACAGATATTAACAACCACACCTAAAAGAAAAGCAAACTAAGCAAACCACTACAACAGGAACAGAACCACAGAAATGGAGATCACATGGAGGGTTAGCAACAGGGGAGTGGGAGAAGGAGAGAGGGGGGAAAGGTACAGAGAATAAGTAGCATGGATGGTGGGTAGAAAATAGACAGAGAGAGGGCAAGAATAGTGTGGGAAATGTAGAAGCTAAAGAACTTATGACACATGGACATGAACTAAAGGGGGGAATGTGGGTGGGAGGGGGTGTGCAGGGTGGAGGGGAATGAAGGGGGGAAATGGGACAACTGTAATAGCATAATCAATAAAATATAATTTAAAAAAAAGAGTTCAAAGCCCAGACATGGTCTTTCTTGGTGTCCTTGAGTTTATTAATTGAAAGTCTATACTTTGCATCTTTTCCCTTGGAGATTCATTCTTTTCTAACATAGCTTCCACTATCCAAATAGATATTCCTGCTGCTGTTCATGTACCTTAAAGAAGCAGAAATCTAGATAACATTTACTACTTGCAGCATTTTTCCTGCTCTTTTTTCTTTCTTTTTTAAGAAGTTGTAGCTATCATTCCAAAATTTATAAACATTGTGGTTTAATAAAAAGTATTTTAAGTGAAAATACATCTCACAGAACAGAAAGTGCATGTCCCTCAAGCCTTGCCTCTCTTTACTCATATGAACAAACAATATGTAAAAAATAGCAAAATAGCCCTGACTGATGTGGCTCAGTCAGTTGGTATTGTCCCACAAACCAAAAGGTCACTAGTTCAATTTCCGGTCAGGACACATGCCTAGGTTGTGGGCCAGGTCCCTATTTGAGGGGCATGCAAGAGGCAACCAATCAATGTTTCTCTCACACATTGATGTTTCTTTCCCTCTCTTTCTCCCTACCTTCCCCTCTCTCTAAAATAAATTAATAAAATCTTTCTTAAAAATAGCAAAATAGAAATGTCTGTTTGTTATGTTACACATTTCATGTATACACATTTCTCCCTATAATATTCCTATAGGAAGAAATAGATTCCTATAGCTGCTTCTTCTCATAATATTTTTTCTTGTTTGAAATTAGGACTTCAGGAGACTTAGTTTCCTTGGCTGAACAAATTGTGAAGATTAATGTATATTCATTAATTCATTTATTCATTCACATAAGATCAGCTTCACTATTGATTAGGCCCAGTGCAAAAGGAACAATGTGGGGTCCCTTGTTCAAAGTTATTCAGAATTTTTAAGACAATGACAGCAAAACATTAAACCAAGCATTAAACTACCTTCCGAGCATGAGGCCCTGTGCAACTTTACCAGTTGCACATCCATGCAGCCTGCCCTACGTCCACCAAATGATGGGCCAGGGCCTGGCACACAGTGGAGAGCCTGACAGATGTGGTCTGTGCCCTCCCTCTGGGGCTCACAGAAGAAAGGAGTGAAGGGGATAATCATATAAAATTTGATGAGGACTATGATAAGGGAAGCACTGGGACCTGTAGGAGCTTCCTCATCACAAGTAGATGAAGAATTCCCTGAGGAAATGACATGTAAGCTGAGGACGGATGAATATCTAGGCTTTGGTCAGTCCAAGAATAGAAGGTCAAAGGAAGAGTACAAATAAGAGACTGGAGTAAAGACTGGAGAGGATGGCATGCTTGAGGAACCACAAGGAAGGTACTGTGACTATAGCAAAGAAAACATGATGGCCTGTGGCTGAGGGCAAGATGGAGAGGGAGGTGAGGACCAGCCCTGAAGGGAGGGAGGTTAGATTTTGTCCTAAAGGCAGTGAAAATCTCTTAATGGTTTTCTTAGGCTACTCTTAGCTACGCAGTGGGACAGGCAGAAAATCAATGGTATCATAATGGAAGAAAACCAGAGTATCCTTCCTGGTCCTGATGCAGGTTGTAAGGGGAAAACAGGAAGTGAGCCTGCAGAGTTGCATTGGCAGGAAGTCCTGGTTTGATAAGTCCTTCAGCCTTAGCTCTGGGCCCTGATCTTACTACCTTAGAGCTGGTGCTTCTCTACGGTCTGATCGGCAGATCGGAAGTATAGAAGAGGCAGATACTGACTTCCTCTTCTCTCACCAGAGCTCTGTCAGTGGCAAATGTGTTCTAGGAGTCCTGGCCTGTCCCTCAGCAACAGGGCTCGTGTACTTGGTACGCTGGCAATCAGTGTTCTCCATGAAGGCTTCCCAGACCTATTCAGTAGCCACTGTGCTACCGGCAAGGGGGTGTTTACCAGCTGCCTTCCCTGCCACACTATGAGCTGCTCAAGAATGAGAACTGCATCTTACTTACCTCTATGTTCTGGCTCCTCAAAATGTAGGCAATAAATGTATTGGTAAATTAAATTAAATTACACTAAATATAGTTATACTTAGAGTACACTATGCATTTACTCTTTTGGGGAAGACTGAACTTGAAAAACTACTAAACATAATTTTTATAAGAAAATAAACCTTTTAAGCTCTGAGTCCTTGGCTTTAAAATACATATTTGGGGCCTGATAAGTTTCTAATTCTTAGGCTGTCCAGAAATGGTCAAAGCATGTGTCCATTTGGTTATAAGCTTTCTGGAAGACAGGACTATGTGTTTTCAACTTTGATCTCCCATGGGGCATGGCATGTAAGTGGCCCATTAGCCAATGAATGTGTAGCTCATGCACAAACATACATGTATGTTTTTTGCACCATTAAAGGGTTTAACAGGTACAGATTCCAGTAGTTTGCTTTGTTTAAATATGCAATAAAAGTCTACACAGAAAAGCACACCATAGTATACATGATACATATCAAAGGCATGCAAATGTATTCTTATACATTAAAAACCATAAACATGACTTCCCTCTGGGACTCAGGTGGATGATAAATCAATTATTTAGTAGAAGTACTTCTCCATGTGATGTTTAGTAGAAATATATATAAAAAGGGAAATGGGGGATGAAATGCTACATATCTTCAAACCTTAAAAAGAAGTGTGAAATGATTTAGGTAAAACGCTATGACTATAAAATCGATCCAGAGAGGACATGTTCAAGAGTAAGTGAATTTCAAGAAGTGTGTTTTTATGGTGTGACATCAGAGAAACAGTTGAACAAATGAAAGAATAGCCCTGTTCGGGGGTGTTGACGACTCAATGGGAGGGTGGTTGGTGAACCATGTGTACATAGAGAGCCGGCCAGAAAGAGGGAGTTTTGGAGGAACCAGACAGAGCTAGGATATTCGCAGCTGTGTTTGAAGTTCCACTTAGGTTCTGTTCAGAGCCAGTTCTACCATTTAATAAAAGCAATTTTTCTTATACTCTGTTGTGTCTAGAATATAATCCTCCATCTTGTCACTGACCAAGTTCTCCATCCTAGGGGAATCCCTTCTGTTTTTCTTCTTCTGTCCCCAGAATCCACAGTCACCACCGGACTCCGCTGAGCTGCTCCCCAGCCTGATACCTTGCCCCTGTCTCTCCATTCCCACAGCCTTGCAAGGACCAGTCTAACAGGCCCCCTTGCACACCTGCCCTCCACTAGAAGACAAACACAGCCCTGCCTCTAAGCTGGAAGAGACCTGACAGGCCATCTGAAAGAACCGGCCAGGAGACTTGCAGTGACTCCCCTGACACCGCAGAGCAGTGTCAGTTGCAAAGCCAGCATCTGAACCTCAGGCTCCAGTCTCCCGCCGCCACCTCCACAACTTCTGTACATCCAGCCCAGCAACATCAGGTACAATAGGCTCCCTGAAGAGAGTGTTTAAAAATTTCATGTATTTGTGATTGAACTCTAGACCACTCACTTGAAAGGGTAACTTTTAAATCTACCTGGTGCATTTATTTCCCTGTGGGAACAAATGTAATGTTTCCTTGCCATGACTAATCTTTATCCATGCATTCATATGACTTTTATATTGGTGTAGTCAGTTCATGTGCTTCTTCTGCTACTTTTCTTTCATTGGAATGATCACACGTAAACACTCTTCCAGCTTTTCTAGAGCAGCACTGTCCAACAGAACTTTCAGTGACAATGAAAATGTTCCACATCTGCATTTGGGCAGTTGGCATCAGTCACATGTGTCTCTTGAGCACCTGAAGTGGGGCTACTGTGACTGAGGAACTGAATGGTGTATGTATTTAATTTTAATTCATGCAAATACAAATTTTAATAGCCACTTGTGGCTCATGACTCCAGTATTGGCCAACACAGTTCTAAAGAGTCATCATGTATGTGTTTCTTCCCCTGGATACATGAGATTTTATTGTATTGATACCTTGGCTTATTTTATTGTTCCTCTATCCTTGGACAGTCAAAATGCTTTCTTTTTTTTTTTTTTTTGCCATTACAGTAAATACAACATTATATACAGTTATGTATACACTGCCATAAAACTTGTAGCTCATGTGGCATTTTTCTTCATTTAATTTATTTGTTTAGTTAAACCTTCTGCAGATGGAATTACAACTGGATAGTCTTTTGACTGAGGCATTCTCCAAAATTCCCAGAGCTCCCTACTGTCTCTCTTACGCTCCCATTGTATACCCCTGGGAGCAAGAAATCCATCAAGAATCCAGACCTGCTGTTTCTAAATCCTCTGATGCAACCTCATTCTCATTCCTTTTCCCTGCTCCCCCTTTATGCCGCGTTCGTATTTCAAGGCTTCTTTCCCCCAAGCCAACTTTATCCTTTTTTAGTATTTTTAGGAGTAAAGACACAGGTCATTTTGATTTAAGGGATTTGCTGCTAATACGGACAAAATATAAAACACAGGGATGTTCTAAAAGTTC
Organism: Anoura caudifer; assembly: GCA_004027475.1. Taxonomy (NCBI): domain Eukaryota; kingdom Metazoa; phylum Chordata; class Mammalia; order Chiroptera; family Phyllostomidae; genus Anoura; species Anoura caudifer. The sequence continues at coordinate 385,341 of PVKU01000694.1, forward strand.
AGAGACCAGGGCCTATCCCACAGCCCAAGTCCCAGTTCCCTGCTCCTGTCAAGGGAAGCTGAGGGGCTGCCAATGCAGGGTTTGAAGCCAGAGAGGTCTGGTGATGTTAGTTTCCCTGGGAGACCTCTGCTCACCATGGTACTTGCCATATTTTCCTAGACACAGCCTCTCATGCCACAGTCCTCTCCACAGAGAGGATGCTGAAGAAATGCTGCAGAGGGAACATACACTCAACCCCATCACTTAGGAGGGATGAACATATCACTCTCCAGATCACTTTAATGGTGACAGCTGCAAAACCTGAGCGATTCCACCCAGATCTTCAGGTCGGACAATGTCAAAAACAAAGACAGCACTAAAAGGACATAATAGAAACCACAGAACCATGAGGACCTAGAAAGAAAACACGTCATGTAATGTTCCACCAAAAAAGGAGGAATGGAAGAAATAAGGAAATGTACCACTAGATCATATAAGATAATTAAAATAGTGAATAAGCACAGACATAATAAACAGAACACTAGGCAGACCTCAGAAACTCAATGCAGTTGTCCTTAGAAACAAAGACAGCTCACTGAAGTTATTGGTTCATAGATGGGCCAGTCAGAGCAAAGGTCAGGATTATTTCAGGATTTCAGGATTCTCATGCTGGTCCCCTTAGACAATTATCATGTGAGGAACCACACTGAGTTAGCCCATGGAAGAGAGCATAGCTTCCTGAATGAGAACCCTGATCAAACCAAACCTGAAGTCCACAGACCACTGGAATTTTCCATTGCATTATGTCCTCCGTGACTGGAGTTTATAGCCCTGTGGCATGCCCATTGTGAGGCTCCTAGATGGGGAACTGGTCCAAAGAAATCAACTCTTGCAGAGTTGACCATTTAGAGGAAATCCCCTCTTTCATATAAACTGTGGAAATTGAGCATTAATTCAGGAATAACAATACACTGGGAACAGGAAGGGAGGGTATTGGGGAACTTAGTTGTAATCCGCCACTTGATCAAGTCATTTGACATTTGCTGGTGTCAGCTTCCTTATTTATGAAATAGGGATGTTGGAAAAGGTAAGTGGTTTTTAAACCTAATTTTGACTGAATAAGATATTTTAAACTTCACTAGACAACATGAATTAACTGTTACCAGGAATCGCTATGGAGGCCACAGATAAATGTGGAGGTGTTCTAGTTAAACCAGGGTGGACCCGGAGCCTGTTGACTCAGCTTCCCTGCATCCCCCCAAGGCAGCCCCGGAAACACGTGCTGGGAAGTCCTGGTAACACGTCTGAGGCCTTTGGACTACAAGTACCCCAAATTTCCTTCTAGGTTGGACATTAGGAACAGTGAGGTGCTGGATATAATAGTCCTTTCTTCCAGTTGTTCTCAGTCTTCCAGCCTCTGCACCCCCCACTTCTATTTAACTTTTAAGTTGTATTAATACAAGCTCAGGTCAAGATGGCAGAGTAGGTAAATGCAGCTGGCACTCTCCCATGACTACATCAAAACTGCAACAAAACTACAGAGCAGTTTCATCACCTGAAATCTAGCCAAACAGAAGTCCCATAACTAAGGTTATAAGAAAGAAGCCATGTAGAAACTGGTAGGAGGGGCAAAGATACAGAACAGGTTGGTCTCACACCTATGTATGGCAGTTAAAATCAGAAGGGATATCCCAACTTCCAGGGTCCCCCTGAAGGAGTGAGAGGTCTCAGCACCACATCTGGCCCACCAGCCCAGATTCCAGTGCTGAGAAAAGAAGTCCCCATAACTTCTGCCTGTGAAAACCAGAAGAGATTGTGACTGAGACAAAGGACTCCTGGAGTCCCAGGCATTCCTCTTAAAGGGCCTGCAAACTTACTCACTGATAGACTCATGAGCACTGGGACAGCAGCTCAAAAGGCAGTAGAGACATGTGGGAAGAAACCGAATTCTCTGGCTTTGAGGCAAGGGCTGGAGGGGCAGCTTTATTCCAGACAGAAGTGTAGGCAGAAACCATTATTACTTTGCTGAGGCCTCCCCTTCAGGTACAGGCTGAGACCGAGACCATTTCTAAGTCTCCATCAACCTGGTTAACACTGTTCCCCCAACCCTGGTGATTCTATAAGACCCCCAACCCACCCAACTTTTGGGTCCACCCAAGCTCTTTCCAGTGGCTTTTCCATAAAAACAGCCTGTCTTTGTTTATGCTATAGACTTTCCAAAAACCTCTCACGGGTTCACAAACCCCAAACAAAGAGCATCTGCTCTTAGCATGCCCTGTACTTCTTGCTAAGTGGTCCCAAGCCCAGAACTAGTGGCAGCCAGACTCAATTTGCAGCTTGGCCACTCCCAGGCACCTCCAAGCCCAGCACAAGAAGCATACATCTTCAGATTGCTTTGTAGCTCATGCTGGTATCCCTTGGCAGGGAACAGGTGTTGGTTGATCTTGGCCTGTACCTCTCAGGAACCTCCAGTGCCAGTGAACCTGGTGGCCAGATTCTGACCACACTGGAGCACCACCCAACCACCTCCATAATTGACACATTTTAAGTGGTGGACTCAGTGGGCACCAGAGCCTCACTGAAGCAAGTTCTGCTTCATGGGATTGACCCCTGCACAGCAGTTCCTCCTCTGTCATCACAACCAGTCCTTCTAGCCAATCAGCCTGGTAGTCAATCCCTCCCTGGTGACCAGGGAGGCTGCACCACTGGGCAGGACACCTATTACATAAGGACACATTACCAAGACTAAGAGACATACCTGATCTACCTAATACATGGAAACAAACACAGAGAGGCAGCCAAAATGGGGAGTCAAAGAAACATATCCCAAATGAAAGAACAGGGAAAATATCCAATAGAAAGAACTAAATGAAATGGATATAAGCAATCTACTAGATTCAGAGTTCAAAACAATGGTTATAAGAATACTCAAGGAACTTAGTGAGAACTTCAATGGCATAACAAGGACATAGAAACCAGAAAAAACAATCAATCAAAAATGCATAACACAATAACTGAAATGAAGAATACAATAAAAGGAAGCCCTGGCTGGTGTAGCTCAGTGGATTGAGCACCAGACTGCAAACCAAAGGGTCGCCAGTTTGATTCCCAGCTGGGGCACATGTCTGGGTTGTGGGCCAGGTCTCCAGTGTGGGATGTGTGAGAGGCAACCACACATTGATGTTTCTCCCACTCTCTTTCTCCCTCCCTTCCCCTCTCTTTAAAAAATTAATAAAATCTTTTAAAAAACTTATCAAAATTAGTGAATTAAAAAAAAGAGAATACAATAGAAGGAAACAACATCAGATTAGATAAAGCAGAGTATCCAATCAGTGATTTATAAGATAAGGTAGCAGATAACACTAAATCAGAACAGGAAGTAGAAAAAAGAATTTTAAAAAGTAAAAATAGTTTAAGGTACCTCTAGGACAACATCAAGCATAACAACTTCCACATCACAGGGGTACAAGCAGTAGAAGAGAGCAAGGTATTGAGAACATATTTAAATAAATAATGAGTAAAAACTTTCCAAATCTGGTGAAGGAAAAAGACACAGAAATCTAGGAAGCACAGAGTCCCAAATGAGATGAAACCAAAGAAGCATACACCAACATGGATCATAAAATGCCAAAGGTTAAAAACAAAGAGAGATTCTTAAAAGCAGCAAGATAAGAGCAGTTAGTTACCTATAAGAGAGCTCCCATAAGACTTTCAGCTGATTGCTCAACAGAAGCATTGCAGGCCAGGAGGTAGTAGCCAGAAATATTCAAGATGATGAAAAGCAAGGACTTACAACCAAGATTACTCTACACAGCAAAGCTATTACTTAGACTTGAAGGACAGATAAAGAGCTTCCTAGACCAAAAAAATAGAGCCAAAGAAGTTCTTCCTTACCAAACCACTTCTTGTAACAATTACAAGAAATGTTAGAGTTCTTCTTTAAGGAGAAGAGGAAGAAAAAGTAAAAAATATAAACAATAAAATGGCAATAAATACATATCTATCAATAATTACTTTAAATGCAAATGAATTAAATGCTCCAATAAAAAAATGTAGGGTGGTTTCATGGATAAGAAAATAAGACCCTTACATACGCTATATACATGAAACTCAGTTAAGATAGAAAGACACACACAGACTGAAAGTAAAGGAATGAAAAAAGATATTTTATGAAAATGAAAGTGAAAAAAATAGCTACAGTAGCAACACTTAGAACCCACAAAATAGACTCAAAAAGACTATAATGAGAGATAAGGAAGGACCTAGCAATTCTACTTCTGGGTATTTATCCAAAGAAACCCAAAACACTAAATCGAAAAGACATACACATCCATATGTCCATTGCAGCATTATTTACAACAGCCAAGATATGGAAACCACCTAAGTAAGTGCCCATCAATAGATGAATGGATAAAGAAGAGGTGCATATATACAATGGAATATGATTCAGCCATAAAAAAAGAATGAAATCTTGCCATCTGTAACAACATGGATGGACCTAGAGGGCATTGTTCTGAGTGAAATAAGCCATAAAGAGAAAGACAAATGCCATATGATTTCACTTATATGTGGAATCTAAAAAAACAAGCAGAACAGAAATGGACTCATAGACACAGAGAATATTTTGATGGTTGTTAGATGGAAGGGGGATTGGGGGCATGGGTGAAAACGTGAAAGGATTAAATACAAATTGGTAGTTGCATTATAGTCATTAGGATGTACAGCATAGGGAATACAATATTGTAATAACTATGTATAGTGTCAGATGGGTACTAGATTTATAAGGGTGATCACTTTATAAGTTATATAAATGTCTAATCACTGGGTTGTACACCAGAAACTAATAAATATTGTACTTCAACTATAATTGAAAAATAAAAAAAAAATTTAAAAATCTATATAAACACATACTTCAAAAAAAGAAAGCTGAAGGATATGTAACTCCAAAAACATTAATTTGCCTTAGATGTTAGAACATGTCAAGTCAAATACCCGCCTAAAAATGAATAATTTAACAATTAATTATAGCTCTTAATGACCAAAATTCAGTATTCCAGGTCTGCCACACAGTGTCTTAGTCCATTTGGGCTACTAGAACAAAATACCAAAAACTGAGTGGTTTAGAAACAAAAGAAACTTACTTTATAGTTCTGGAGGCTGGGAAGCCCAAGATTAAGTGTGTGGTGAGGGCAAGCTTCCTAGCTCAAGACAGATGTCTTTTCACTGTGCCCTCAAATGTGGGGAAGGGACAAGGGAGCCTTCTGTGGACTCTTTCATAAGGGCATTAATTCCATTCATGAGGACTCCACCCTCATAACCTAATCATCTCCCCAAAGCCCCACCTCATAATACTGTCACCCTGGGGTTTAGGATTTCAACCTATGACTTTGAGAGACGCAGAGACATTCAGGCCCACAACAAGGACCACGTATCATTTGGGGATCTTCGAGATGACTACTCCTGATTGCATCAAGACACTTGACAAGTCATCAGGGATCCTCGTGTTTTCCATCTCTGCTGCACATTCTTAGCAGGAGGCCCATTTCCATCCTTGAATGAGTTGTTTTCTCATGGCAAGATACAATAGCTGCTGCCCCTCTGGGCCCCATCATCCCATTCCAGGCAGGAAGATAAAAGATGGACAAAGGGTCAAAAAGAATCTTTCTCCTTTAGAAAGGCTCTGCCCTTCAGGTTGGGAATGGCATCCTCCCCAGGAACTCCCACCTGCTCAGTATCCCAAACCAAAGATCTCACACGGTCACCTCCCACCAAGAGGTGGTTGTGGAGAAGAATGGTAGAAGGGGTTGGCTGACCAACAGAGATGAGATGGCCACAGAGCTGCACCTGAAGGCAAAAGAGCGGGCTTCAGCTTCTAGGAAGTCTCTGCCTCCATCACAGAAGCAGGAGAGACAGGAAACAGTTCCTCGGTAAATCATGGTGAGTGTCCCCTGTGGTTCTAGGTTGATCTCTGTGGCGGGCAGAGACAGATGGGGGAACTTTATCACTCACTCCTAACGTCCCTTCATGGCAAGGCACACTCGGGTAATGTGTCTGCCTGTCTCCACCCAGTCTACCACTGGGTTCCTTCACCACGCAGGTTCATAGGGGCAGGCCCCGTGTTGACCACCTGTGGTCGTCAGCGCCTCAGACGGAGTGTGAAGCCTGCCGAACTTGAGCATCCAGTACCAGGAAGCCCACAACTAGCCTCACACTTAAGCCACATCGTAAACAGCCTTTATCAGTAACGAAGATAATATTTTCATCTTCTTTTGCTCTCCTCCTTTATTTTATCTCTGAATTAGTTCTGAACTCAGGCAGTGAAAAGAACTGTTACTTACTAAACCTCCTCTCTGCATGTCTAACTAGTGCCTAAAAGAGAGAGCTTAATAAATACTTTGTCAAATGGAAAATGCTGGGTCATTCCTCCAAGACTTCTGTAGTTATGCAAATTTATATTCCCAGAGATGTGGATCAAAGCAGATGGCAGGTATGCAAAACCTCTGAAAAGTAAGAAGACTGTAGGATTATATTAATATCAGTGTTACTGAGATGCCCAGCCCTGTACCTGGAATTTTTACTGAATGAATGAATTTTCACAGTTATACACATTCTAGCTTAGACTTTGGCATAGTACAAAGGACAGAGGTCAGCAGCTAGGAAACTTGTCCTCTCATGGCTTCTTGTCAATGGTTAAATGGGAAAATAATTAACAAGACAGCACAAAACCATGACTGTTAGACTACTCCTTGGTAGCAGAACCCACTTCTCATGTTAGTATTAAAAGTAAGACTGACCCTTGTGTAATAGACAAATTATAATGTCAAGCCTTTGCTTTAGGTCATGTTAGATTTGGAGCTCCAATTTGTTTATGAAATGTCTGACTGTATCTAAGCAACATTTTAATGGAGTTCTTTTGAGTTGATTTTTTTAACTGGTATGACTGTTATTGGATACAAAAATATAAAATTCTGGTATTCACACAAATTGTGGAAAAGGAGAAATTGTCATTTGGACCTTTCCCCTATTTATTCTCCCTTCTTCCTGAGCACATGTCTGGCACACAGCTGCCCATGATGCTACATTCCTAGCGTTCCTTGAAAGTAGATATGTCCTTGTGACTAGCTTCAAACCAAAGGCCTGAAATAGTACTGGTGTGTGAATTCCTACTTCCTAGAATGAAGATGTGATGACTGGTGCTCCAGCAGCCATATCGAGTCATGCAGTGATTTCAGATAGAAAAGCCACATATGGGCAGAGCAACAAGACAATTGAAACCTGGCCCCCTAACACCATGGCATGCCACATAAACCCTGGATTGACTGTCTTCAGATTCCTTAAACAGAAGGAAAAGGGAAAAACTAACCCACTGTAAGTTTTAGTTTCTTCTGTTATTTGCATGTGATTTCAATGAAAAAATAGGCAAGTCTTTATAGTTATATTTCATCAAAACAGGTTCTGAACTCAAAAATCAAATGCTGGCTTTGCACCAATTAATTAATTAATTAATTAACAGTTATAATATCTGGTAAGTTACCCAATCTCTGTATATCTCAAGTGCCTCATTTGTAAACTAGGAAGAATAAAAATGCAGACTTCTTATGCTAGGATTAAATGAAATAAAGCAAGTTAGTGCTTGGTACAGTATCTGGCACACATAAGTGTTAAATAAATATTAGCAATTAGAACTGAAGTTGATGGAATAATAGTAACTACTAAAATCAGCCAAAGTGAACGCACTTTCAATGCTATTAATGCACACTTTACAACCTTTTGGATATACCATCATTTTTCTAAGCATTGGGTGATGTCCATGTTTCTCATAAGACATCGTACTTTTAATCTATGGGCCAGTTAAAATCCTGAGATGAAATAGCCACTATTTCTACAACAATGACACAGTTGACATTCCTTTAAAAATATGTGATGGATTGTAAGAAAGATGGGAAACAGGGAGAGGTTTAAACCATATTTGGCTGTCCTAGACTGCTGGAGCCCCTGGAACTCTTTGTTATAGAATCTCTTAGCGACTTCCGGCCAAGATGGAGGTGTAGGCAGACACACTGTGCCTCCTCTCACAACCAAAATTAAGGACAACAAAGATTTAGAAACAAGAAAACAACCAGAACTCAGAAAATCAAACTGTTTGGAAGTCCAACAACGATTCATCCAGACCGGTAAGAGGGGAGGAGTAGCGGCAGGAAAAAGCAGAGGTGAAGACCGGGCACGCAGGCAGTAGCGGCTGGCAGCCCCCAGATGCGCAGGCGGCGACTAGCAGAACCCGGGCACAGGGTGGCAACTGTGCAGAACCAGCGAGGCTGCACAAGGCAGCTGGCTGACTGAGTGGTCCCACATTCACGCGCAGATAATCCAGGCAAAGGGGAAGCGGTGGAGGGGACTGGAATCTGAGAGTGAGCAGAGCAAGCACCATTGTCTCCTCTCAGACCCCGCCCCCACATACAGCGTCACTACCCAGTGACTGGGCTGTCCCACCCTGGGGAACACCTAAGGCTCCACCCCTCACTACGTAACAGCTGCAACTAAACCAAAAAAAAAAAAAAAACCCAGAAATGAAAATGGCTCAAACCAAAGAACAAATCAAAGCCCCAGAGCCAATTTAACTAAGCAATAAAGAGATTGCCAACCTATCAGATGCACAATTCAAAACCCTGGTGATCAGGATGCTCACATAATTGGTTGATTTTGCTCACAAATTAGATGAACAAATGAAGGCTACAATAAGTGAAATGAAGAAAAATGCATGGGGAACCAACAGAGATGGGAGGAAAACTAGGACTCAAATCAATAGAGTGGACCAGAAGGAAGAAACAAGAATTCAAAAAAATGAGGAGAGGCTTAGGAACCTCCAGGACATCTTGAAACATCCCAACATCCGAATTATAGGGGTACCAGAAGGGGAAGAAGAAGAGCAACCAGTGGAAAACTTATTTGAGCAAATAATAAAGGAGAACTTCCCCAATCTGGCAAAGGAAATAGTCTTCCAGGAAGTCCAGGAAGCTCAGAGAGTACAAAGAAGGTGGACCCG
>PVKU01000694.1:394462-416601 GCA_004027475.1 Anoura caudifer
TATAATTACATTACCCAAGATTCAAATGAAGGAGAGAATTCTAGAAGCAGCAAGGGATAAGGGGACAGTCACCTACAAAGGAGTTCCCATCAGACTGTCAGCGGATTTCTCAAAAGAGACCTTACAGGCAAGAAGAGGCTGGAAAGAGGTATTCCAAGTCATGAAAATCAAAGACCTACATCCAAGATTGCTCTATCCAACAAAGCTGTCATTTAGAATGGAAGGGAAGATACAGTGCTTCTCAGATAAGGTCAAGTTAAAGGAGTTCACCATCACCAAGCCCTTATTATATGAAATGTTAAAGGGACTTATCTAAGAAAAAGAAGATAAAAAATATGAACAGTAAAAGGACAGCAAACTCACAGGTATTAACAACCAGACCTAAAACAAAGCCAACTAAGCAAACCACTACAACAGGAGCAGAAACACAGAAATGGAGATCACATGGAGGGTTAGCAATAGGGGAGTGGGAAGAGGAGAGAGAGGGACAAGGTACATAGAACAAGTAGCACAGACGGTGGGTAGAAAATGGACAGGGGGAGGGCAAGAATAGTGTGGGAAATGTAGAAGCTAAAGAACTTATGACACATGGGCATGAACTAAAGGGGGGAATGTGGGTGGGAGGGGTTGTGCAGGGTGGAGGGTAATGAAGGGGGGAAAATGGGACAACTGTAATAGCATAATCAATAAAATATAATTTAAAAAAAAGAATCTCTTAGCAATTGCACTTGAATTACTTGAGTCGGTCATTTGCCTGGTTGTTTATGGGGAAATGGTGGAACGTAAACATAAGTGAAAACCCACATAATGGACCGTTACCATTGATTCTCAGGTTGATAGTAGCAGGAATTAAGGTGGTTAGCAAAAGGAAGCAGTGTGCCACAGCAGGAGGAAAATCTCTAACTGCCAAGCAATATGCCATGTGTCAGCTTCAAGATCTCCTGGGTCTACTCTATAAATTACAGAGAGGCAACTCCAAAAACAGCAGTGCTTGACAATACCCAGAGACAACTGAAATATTATTACTCTGGAAAACTGAGGGAAACAAAGATACCAGTGGAAGGATATGGACTCAGGAATCAACGTTACACTTACATGTAGAATATTTAAAATGCATAAAAAGGAAGCTCAGTAACTTACTATTATTCATAGTCATGATATTTTTAATTATAATATATTGACTAGGCAATACTATGAAAGTATCCACAAGGAAGAAATCCCACCTAAAATTGGGTTAACCTCCAAACTCCACCCTAGTTCCTAGACAAGCGTAACTCAGTCTCCAGGCATTAAATCCAGGATGGGAATTACACGCAAATCCAGATCTATGATTCTGGCTGCCTGGAGCTTTATGTTAATGAGTTGCCATGGCTTGTCTTGACTCTGTAAGAAAGAATGCTGTGATCAATAAGCAATGTCTAAACCTGTACAGGACAGAGATGGTTGGTCTGTGTGCTGACTGTATTTCATGGGCTCTCAGTCCAGTACTGTGTTTTGGTCCTACCAGACCAGATATACCAAGTCTCTCACAGCCAAGAATCTTCCTTCTTCCCCTGGGCCTGAGTTCTCATCCTGGCAACCTGCTTAGTCACACCAGTCTCTCTAGAATGGAGAGACAGAGTATTCATTGCTTGCCAGTAATACAAATCCAAATTAGCTAAAAGCAGATAAAATAGGATGTATCTGTCACCTAGCTATAAAGTCCAGGGGTACAACTGGTATCCAGCGCAAGATTCAGAAGCTTCATCATATTGTCAAAGATCTGTTTTTCTCTCTTCCTTTATTCATTTCTTACACAGGCTTTCTATATGCAGAAGGCAAGATGGCCACCAGCCATGCCAGATTCACCACTCACCACCTCAGCAACCACAGCGGAAGGTACCAATCTTTTCCCATGGTCCTTGAAACAAAACCCCAGGAAGGAGTCTGCTTGTCCCTGATTCAGTTACATGGACACACTGAAACCACCAAAGCCAGGAGGACTGCTTACTCTGATGGGCTAGATTCTGTTTCAGTGTCTATCCAGGTAGCTACACGTAGGAAAAGGGCTCCGTGAAAGAGGATACCTAAGCACAGATGGTTTCTTGGGAAAAAGTGCCCGCAAATATTGAGGATCCAGAAATGACCTTAAAGTCATTCATGGTCACAGATCCTGAGACAATCTTCACCTACCAAGGTCCATGCATCCCAGGGTTGGGTGATTTTTTACAAAGCTCCTCAAGTGATTCCTCTTAATCGGCCAGGTTTGGAACTCCTGGTGAAGGTGAAAAGGGAGTTCTCATTTCATAGAGAGTTTGCACAAGGAGGTTTTATGCTTCTTGCAGCACAGAAGAGCATGTTTCAATTTTCCAGAGGGAGAGAGACCTCTTCTTTAAGGAACAACATCCAGAAGACATGAACCAGAGATGTGACTTGGCACTCACACTGCTTTTGTGGAGAGAACGTTCGTCAACCTGGAGGAAAGGCTGAGAGGCGGAGTTTGCTACTGGCAGCCTCTCAGGGATGAGAAGAAAAAAAAAAAGTTCAGTAAAATAGATTCTCCACTCCTGCTTTGTGTCGGGACCCTGAAGGAGAGCAGCTTGAGTGCAAGGATACAGTGCAGGTAAATCACCCCCCACACAGATTGCAGCCCAGCATCACGTCGCCCAGGGCTCAAAAATTTCCCTCAGGGCACACTGGGAGAAAGTGGGTCCCAGATCGTTAACCCATTCACATGCCATAGAAACAAACAACGCTTGTCTCATGATAAAGATAACATCATCCTAAGCCTCAAGTTATTCCCTTAAGATTTAAAAATAAGATGGTTAAGACACATTCAAGAATAACTAGGCACATGTACATGACAAAACACCATGAATAAGAACAAGCAGAAACAACAGACAACAGAAACAAACTCAGAGATACTCCAGATTTGAATATGATGCAGACTATAAAACAACTATGCTTACTGTGTTAAAAGAGAAAAAGATAAGCTTTAAAAATTTGGCAAGCATCTGTAAACTTAAAAGCGACATTGTGAATTTGAGAAACGATAAAATAGAAATTATAGGACTGAAAATAAAACGGCCAAAATTAAGAACTCAGGTTCCTAACTCAGGACAAATTTAACAGCAGATTATACAAAATAGCAAAGAATTAGTGATATATGAAAAGAAAATATCCAGCCCTGGCCAGGTGGCTCAGTTGGTTGGAACACTTTCCCATACACCAAAAGTTCGCGGGTTCAATCCCTGGTCAGGGCATGTAGGGCAGGCAACCTATCGATGTTTCTCTCTCACTCTCTCTTCCTTCCACTCTCTCCAAAGCCAATAAAAATGTCATCAGGTGAGAAATAAAAAAAAAAAGAAAAAGAAATAAGAAAAGGAAAGGAAAAAATGTTCAGAATGCAGCATGGAGAAATAAAAGCTTGAAAAGACAAAGAAGACACAGAGGATACAGTGAAAAGTTCTAATGCATGTTCAGTTGCAGTCACCAAAGGACTATTGATAAGTTCTTCATAGAATAAAGGCATAGCATCATGAAACTGGAAATATTTTAAAGAGAAAATAAAAATTCCCAGAGCTGATGAGTCACTAGTCCTCAAATAACAAAGGCTCGTCGATCACAATTTCTGTAAAAAATTTTCTGTATTCCTAAATGTTACCTCATCTAAAGGAGTATCATCACATGCAACCCACTGAGCACTGTTACAACAAAAGGCTCCTTTCCCTCTCTTCACATTGATGACTTGGTTTCATTTGTTTATAGTCTTATAGACATGAGTAATTATTATCACATAGTTTTTAATAAAGGGGAAAATATTGACGCTCTAATGTAGGTTTTTAAAAATGCACATGATGCAAAATTGTACAGCTATTGTTTGGTTATAACGCATTGAAAAAGCTCACCGTATGGAATCCAAATAGCCACCTGAGCACTCCTGAATACTCTTCTGTACCAACCAACATCCCTAAAAATGACAGGAAAGGGGGAGGAAAGGTCAAACCCATACTAAGCCTATAAAAAGCAGGCTGTCATCAGATTAGAAATTTTCAGTACTCCTTGCAGTGGAGAAAGCACAGAGGACTAAATCGGCGAAGCAGAGCACATGCGGACCCACACTGGGCAAGGCTGGTACCCGGGCAGGAGCAGCCGCCCGAGCGCTCTGGACACTGAGGGCGCAGGCACAAGGAACGGAGCGAGCTGTGGGGCAGCTGTGGGGAGATTATAATGACCCAATCCTGGTCGTCAAACTGGTAGGTCCCTCTGCTCCACCAAATAGTGCCAGGAAATAAGCTGGCAGGTTTCTTTACCTTCGGGCTAGAATAGTGAGTGAGAGCGCTTAGGTGGAAGAGGCAGGAAACAGCCTCAGGGAGTTGGCAACACCCAGAAGGAGCAGGGAGCCTTAACTCAGAGGATGAGTGACAGGTGTTCCCCACTCCCCACCAAGGCTCTGACTCACCCACACCCGCTGGACTGAGGAAGCACATCCATAAACAGGCACAGACCACATTCTCTCTCTCTCTCTCTCTCTCTCTCTCTCTCTCTCTCTCTCTCTCTCTCTTAACATAGAACAACTTTAAACATATACAAGTTCTAGAGAACATTGCTAACAGGAAGTACTCGTTGCCCGCCTTCAACAACTACCAGCATTCTGGCATTCTTGTTTTATCTCTGCTACCATTCACACTACTGTTAATTTTTTTTCTGCAGTAAAGCAAATCCCAAGTATCACATTGTTTTACTCATAAATATTTAATTGGCTCTCTGACACATAAAGGATTTTAAAAATCCATGAACAAATTACCACACCCAAAGGAAATGACAATAATTTATCAACATCATTTAATAGCCAGTTGTGACAAATTGTATTTCTTTCCAAAATGGTTGCAGCAACACCTTCACCCTCTGCAAGGTGAGCTTGCCACACCCCTATCAAGTGGTAACGTCTCAGTCCCCTCCTTTTGAGTCCAGGCCAGCCTTAGTCACTCACAGAACAGTGGCCTGTGGGAGCAAAGCTGCTGCCTGACTCTGAAGGTGAAGTCAGGAAGGTCTCCTGACTGCTGCCCGGTCCCTGGCAGTGTTGACCAGTCCCTGGTCCTTTCCAAACCTCCCTCTCAAGGGGGTCCCACTCAGAGCACAGCCATGCAAGGGGCCCCATGGGGGTGTCCAGTCAACATCTCCAGCTGAGCCCCGGCGATCACGTCTTCCCTGCTGAGGTGCCAGGTGTCATGGGGCGGAGAAGGCATCTCCACTGTGCCTGTCCAAATCCCTGACCCACAGAACCGGTGAACATAAAACCATGATGGTGGTTTTGTGCCCCTAAGGGGTAGGCTGGTTTGTTTCACCTCAGTAAAAATTGGAAACAATGGTTTGTATTCCACTTTCTCCCACTATCTCAAACATTTGCTTTATGGTCGACATTTAAATTAGAATCCAAGCAAGGGTCACACGTTGCTAGTGGCTGATATTCCTATTCAACTCTTTTAATCCACATGAATTTCTTCTTGTTTTCTTTTTATGCCATTTATTTGTGGAAAAAACTATGCTATTTGCCTTATAGAATTTCTCTCAGTCTGCTTTGGCTGATGTATCAACCAGCCAAACACTGATTACCATGTTCTGCCGTGAGCTGTGGCCCCATAAAGTGATGGTTAAATCTAGAAGGGTGGGCAAACTTTTCCTGTGAGGGGCCTGGTAATCAATATTCTAGGCTTTACAGGCTACTCCACACTGCCATCCTGGCACGAAAGAACCCATGGGTGATATGTAAATGAATGAGCATATCTGTGTTTCAATAAAACTTTATTTTCAAAGCAGGCAGCAGCAAGACTTAGCCCATGGACTCCGGTTTGCTGGCCCTGATTTAGAAGAAGCAAAGATGATCAAATACAAGGATGTGTGCACAATCCGGAATCACCAAATACTTCAGATAAACCAAAACTATGAAAGGAAAACTACACCACACAAATCTAAAAACCAACATCTAAAAACAAACAGAAGAGAATTTTGAAAATAGCTCCACATGTGGAATATTCTAGAGAACTGACAGATGATATTTTATTCCCTAGGCACAAAAAGGCTGTTGTAATGCCAGGTATTTAGAGACCTTACAGATGAATAATACAATCATCAAAATAAAAATCTTGGGCCCTGGCTGGTGTAGCTCAGTGGATTGAGTGCGGGCCTGTGAACCAAAGGATCGCGGTTTGATTCCCAGTCAGGGCACATGCCTGGGTTGCAGGCCAGGTCCCAGCAAGGGATGCACAAAAGGCAACCATACATTGATATTTCTCTCCCTCTCTCTCTCTCTCTCTTTCCCTTCCCCTCTAAAGATAAATAAATAAAATGTTAAAAAATATTAAATTTTCCTTGTTAAAAAAATAAAATAAAATAAAAATCTCAGATGTGCTGCATAACAAAGGGTACAGCAGAGAGCGGTGATTATGCAGCAGTGTATCCTGTGAAATTGTTCCAGAACATTAAACTGAAAGAAAAAGAAATGGAAACACTAAAAAGTTTGGAGACATCGAAGTCAGATCCAGAAATTCCACTCTCCATCTAATAGAGATTACAGGCAAAGAGATGGCAGAGATAGAGGTGAAGAGACAAACAAGAAAATAATAATAACAAAAAATATTTTCCCTGAGCTAAAAAT
This sequence comes from Anoura caudifer, assembly GCA_004027475.1. Lineage (NCBI taxonomy): Eukaryota > Metazoa > Chordata > Mammalia > Chiroptera > Phyllostomidae > Anoura > Anoura caudifer. The sequence continues at coordinate 401,100 of PVKU01000694.1, forward strand.
AACAAATGCAATTCTTTTTTTAAAATGAATTTATTGGGGTGACATTGGTTCACAGACCCACACAGTGGATAAAAAAGCTGTGGTACACATACACAATGGAATACTACTCAGCAGTAAAAAAATAGCAATAATAAGGAAATGTTACCTTTTGTGACAGCATGGATAGACCTGGAAATTATGGCGCTAACTGAACTAAGCCAGTCAGAGAAAGACAAATGCCATAGGATCTCACTCACATGTGGAATCTAATGAACAAATAAACTGACAAACAAATGTGATTCTTTAAATAGATTCTTTAAACAACCAGAATGTATCAGGCAGGGGCAGTGGGTACCCTCATACATGGACACGTGATCATAAAGTGTCAGAGATTCCAAAATCCCCTTTACAGATATTCAGAGCCCCATTCAGTGACCCTGGGGTGGAACTTGGAAATCTGACTTCTGTTTGCTTATGCGGTTGCAAAAACACTGTCCAGGTGAATCTAATGTACAGACAAACTTAGCAACTGCTGCTTTCCAGAGCAATAATCTGGAACGTAAAACCAGGCCACTCTTCCCCAGTCTGCTGCTGATGTAACAGCCCAGTGCCCAGGCCCTTCAGATGCTGACAGTCCTATTCTCCTCCCTTGTGCAGGAGTCACTGCCTTGACGAGCCATTGTCAACCCCCTCCCTTCCAACACCGCAGAACAGGGTCCTCCCCTGAACTTGTGCTCAGGGGCCAGAGTTCAGCCAACAACTCCTCCCATGTAGCCTTGCATCTCCAACGTGTCCTGGCCCTGATGCTCTTCAGGTGCACCAACCCCTGCGCTGGGTGTCCTGCTCCCTGATGGCTCCTCTCCCTGTCGTATCCTCACGATACTGGCTCTGCTGTGCCTTTTATTCACTTAAGGAATGTATGTCACAGGCTCAGTGTGTGCAGTGCACTGTGCCAGGTCCTGGGGAAACAGAGCTGAAAACACCAATGCTTGCCCTCAGAGGAGTTCTGGGTGCAGGCAGATGTGAATGGGGGAAAGTAGAGGGCAATGTGACCAGTGTTAACATACAGTGTCTCTCCAAAGGCAGTGCAAGGACCACCTGCACCTGATTTTGCTGAAGTTACTTTGAAACTTCAGATTCCTGGACCCAGCCCTCTGAATCAGCACCTTGTGAGGATGTGGCCCAGGAATCTGTATTACAAGCCCACATCATTGTTATGACCACAAAAATGTGGTACCCACTGGTCTTAAAGAACTATGTTCAGGTCTGAGGTCTCTGATTTGAGTTGGAAGGAACTGAAGCTGAACTGATTAAGAGGAGTCAGATCTCGCAATGTCTTGCCCTGCTAAGGAGTCTGAGCTTTACAGGAGCCAGTGAAAATGTTATGAGAGGGCTAGGGCAGCATAGTACCATTTTAAAAGACGACTCCCATAGATGGGGAGAGGATGCATAGAGGTGGCCTGGCAGTAAAGTGGGGGGTGTGCCTGAGGGCAAAGAGACTAGCCCAGGCGAAACTTAATAGGGACCTGACCAGCTCTGTCACAAGACAGACAGAGGACGGGGAGCTGGGGGTCTTGTGGAGAGAAACAACAGCTCAGGGAATAGGATCAAAGCTAGACTTGAAGCTCCTGTCCCCTGGGCTTCCCCCAAACCCCATGGGAGGGTCAAGTTTGCAGTCCCAGTCATTCTCTGTTTGCCGTGACCTGCCACAGTCAGCAAGGCCACTCAAGGTCCTGTCCTAGCACATGCCAATTATTAGAAGAGAAACATAAAGCATACCTTTTTGTACTTTTATTTTTATTGCCCTAATTGTTAGTCACCTTACCTAATTAGGCTTGATAAATGAATTACCATTAATATTTTGTTATTACAAAAATCTAAACTATGTTTCCCTGGGGGTTCTTCATTTTACGGCCCTTTGAAAGGTTCCTGCCTAAACCACTCTCTCTCTCAGATTATCGGACAACCTCAGGGCAGCAAGTCTGAGAAAACCGAGGGTGGAGCTGACCAGCTGGCCCTTCTCGGAGCGCTGTCACACCCCCACTGGCCCGGCCTCCTCCAGATGGCAATGAAAACCACACGTCTTACGAGTGAGTTAGGAGTGGCCACACAAAGGGTTACTCAACTCATGTCCACATGGCTGAGAGTTTTGAAGCAAAGTTTTTCAAGCTTATACAGGTCACCTGGGATTTCAAAAGTATTGAGAGCTGTACAGAGTGAAATAATGGCATTGCGGATCAATCTTAATGAATAGTCACAATACAGTGGTGAAGTAAGTGTGATAGAACTGTGTGCTTGATAAAATAAATTCTTTATATGTAGGAAATATAAAACTGCATTAACAATCAAAATATATGTGTGATAAGAAGACTCAAATTAATTGCTTAAAATTTACAAAGCACTTTCTCACTTATTACCTCATTTGATCCTCACAAAAATTTAAGATAAATTATCTTAATAGCTCCATTTTAGAAATGAGAAAACAGGATCAGAAAGGTTAAGTGACTGTCTCATGGACTCACTGCCAAAAAAATAACATGCCTGTGTATCGATTGGCATGCTTTGGGTTGCAAGTCACAGAAAACCCAAATCAAAATATGGTGTATATAAAGTCGTGTACCAGAAAAAGCCCAGTGGTGGAGTGGGCTTCAGGCACAGTTTGATCAGATATCCAGCTCTGTTTTATGTTGATTGTCTTGAATTTACCCTTATTTTATATGTTAGCTTAAGTCTCAGGATCTTTTTCCATTTAGTAGTAAAATGCTGAAGCAGTTTCAGGACCCACCACAATACCTGGGAGAAACAGCTTTTTGTTCTTCAATCATCAAACAGTTCCCTCCAAGCCCCATGGCTGCTGTGCCATGTGGGAGAGGTGAAATGGATGCTGCAGAGTCAATCACAATACCAAGCATTAACCAGGACTTGAATTCTTGACTTAGGACTCTAAATCCTATGGGTTGTCTTTTTTTAAATTTATTTTTTTTGGATAGCTTACATATTATTATCCCTCATTTCTGGAGCTGACAACCCTGAGTACAATTGCTATTTTGTGTGTGAATGTGCCTCAAAAGGCCCTTAGGCAACAAGACGGCCTTTCCAACTGGTGGGTACCAAGGCTGGACATGACTTTGTGTGTGCTGCCAGTACCTGTGGAATCTTCTACTTCTTCAGAAACTTGTCCAACTCACATTCCTCTCCATTCTTTTGCCCCATGCCTTTTCATTTCAAATATATTCTTATTTCTTTGTGTCAGGGCACAACAAGGAAGACCGAAACCATTCTGAATATTTAAAACAGAGGAAACTGAATGCACCGAGATGAAAGAAATTTAAAAGCCAAACAAGGATTGTGAGGCAACCAGAGACTAGACTAGCCACAGCAGGAAGTCGCCGCCACTCCCAGGCTGGAGGGACAAAGGGAGGAGGTGATGCTCCCAGAGCCCAGGGCCTGGGATTACCCAGAGGAAGCTGGAACTACTCAGGCTTCCGGTGAGAGCTGGCACCGGTGAAGAGAGGCAGCAGCTGCCAGAGGTACCTCCCCAGGACAGAGGGAGAGGAAGAGGAAGAAATACCCTGACTTTCCCTCCCTCCTGCTGTCCACACTCCCACCAGAGCCTCCCATTGGCAGAGCCGAGTCAGAGCTGGCTGACGTGCTGCCTGAGAATGTCAGCCTAGAGGGGTCAGGTCCTCTGAATATAGAGCCAGGGAAGGAGGGCTGAGGAATGGACCTCAGCTCAAACAGACCCAGAATTAGTATATCCCCATGACAATACCATATGTGTTCATTGCAGAAATTTTAGAAAACACAGATATGCAAAGAGAAAAGGTAAAATTACAATCCTATTAGTTTTTAAGTGGCAAAGTTAAATAAGCCAGGCTTAGCAAATCACTAAGAGCTACCCTATTTCTCTTAGTTACTACAGGATCCAGGTTCTGGTCCTCTCCTGCTGACAGGTCTAACAGTGACATTTTCTTATATATACCCTGAGAAACTCAATTTTTCCTCCCTATAAAGTCAAAAGGGAAAAATTATATTTTACAACTGTTGTTAAGAAAAACTTTATTCAGTCTAAGAAACTGATTTGCTTTTTTTCCCACATAACACAAGCCACATGATTTATCAGGCTTCCTCTTTTTGCCTAGGCTACCAGGAAACTCGGAGTTACCTCTCATACTCAAGACCAGCCAACTCTCTTTTAACTCTTATGATAGGCATGTGCTTCTTCCCTTTTCTCCATATTCCCAATTGTACTGTATCATATCAGCTCTATGATGTACATGTATGTATGAAGAAGACGGGTAAATATACACACATAAGGGAGAGGTCCTCAATTTATTTTCCTAGAGGGTTGCTAGGGTACCACTTACCCTGTCCAACTTCGTCCACTCTCAGCCAGCTGGCCAGAGCTGGGTGAGGCGTCTGCCACAGTGGAACAGATTCTGTCTATCTCCCTCCTCCACAGCAGATGGCCACTGTGCACTAATCCATGTCATACATCATTGTGACTGAGATGCCACCAGCCACTGTACAAATCACCAGTGTCTTTGCTCTAACTTAGTAGTAGGCTTGGAATTATGCAGATATGCAGCTAAAGGGGCCCTGACCATGGAAAGGAGAGGAACAAAGGGCCACCAGCAGGATTATGGTTAGATTTTTAATTAGATTGGACATTTTGAATTAGGTCCGGCAAAGTTTTTTCAAAGAGGTGAAAGCATTGTCTCCTCCGGTGAGCACCTCTCTGTCCTCTTTAGTTTCCTTGATTTAAAAGTTGGTCCCTCTTGAAATGTTTGTCTTGCATTTTGTTTATTTGAGGTTGATAGACTGGGCATGGAGCCCAGTGCAATGTAATTTTGGCTATCGCATCCCCATTCTATTGGGAAGGTTATCATCATGTTGTCTAAGACACCTTACTATGACAATTACCAGGCCAGGGGCACACCCATACTCACCTGACCCCACCCAACCCTCCCCACCCCTTTCTACTTCAAATTTCAGAAAGGAAGCTGATGCTCCCTCCCATTCCATTGAGACAAGAGTTTGTGACTCTATAGCATAGCGAAGTAGATAGTTGGCGAGTATCTAGATAATTTGATTGGGATAGGCCAAAGGTTTATATAATTGGGTCCTACAGTAAATCTATGAGTCTTAAGAACATGAAAAATACCCAATTGCTTATAATTGCTCCTGAGTTCTATAAACATAGGCTGCTTTTACAGCAAATTTGCAGCCCTAATTATGTTTTAGATAATCTAATGCATTCATATTAGTTTGTATTCCCTAAGCTTATACCAACCCAAAGGTATGTTGCCTGGTAGGCCAGAGAGGACACCTGACCACAGATGATCATCAGGGTAGAGTTGAAAGCTGGCAATAAGACTTCTGGCCAAGATGAAGGCATAGGTAGATACGCTTTGCTTCCTTGCAGAACCAAAAGAAGGATAACAACAAATTTAAAAACAAAAGCAACCATAACTGCCAGGAAATCAAACTGTATGGAATTCTGACAACCAAGGAATTAAAGAAGAAACATTCATTTAGACTGGTAGGAGGGACAGAGATTGGGCAGCTGGGACAGAGAGGACACAGGACAAGGTGGTGGCTGGAGGACCAGGATATCCCACATTCACACATGGATAAACCAAGAGTAACAACTGAAGAGTGAGAGAGACCACATAACCCAAGTTTCCACCACAGAGAAATAAAACCACAACACCTCTGACTGGAAAAACCTGTGGGGGTTGTGGCAGCAGTGGGAAAATCTCCCAGCCTCATGGGAGAGTCCACTGAAGGGACCCACAGGATCCTAGAATGTACACAGGCCCACCCACCAAAGAATCAGCACCAGAAGGGCCCAATTTGCTTGTCGGTAGTGGGGAAAGTGACTGAAAGCCAGCCGAGGGCTGAGCAAGTGGCACTGTTCCCTCTCAGACCCCTCACACACATACAGTGCCACAACACAGCCAAGTGGGTTGTCCCGACCTGGAGAATACCTAAGCCTCCGCCCCTTACAATGTAACAGGTGTGCCAAGACAAAGAAATATAGCCCAAAAGAAAGAACAGATGAAAGCTCTAGAAAAAGAAATAAGCGAGGAGGAGATAGCCAACCAATCAGATGCAGAGTTCAAAACACTGGTAGTCAGGATGCTCACAGAAATGATTGAGTACAGACACAAAATAAAGGAAGAGGTGAAGGCTACACAAAGTGAAATAAAGAAAAATATACAGGGAACCAACAGTGAAGGGAAGGAAATGGGACTCAAATCAACAATTTGAAACAGAAGGAAGAAACAAACATTCAATCAGAACAAAATGAAGAAACAAGAATTCAAAAAAAAAAAATGAAGAGAGGCTTAGAAACCTCTTGGACAACTTTAAATCTTCCAACATCCGAATCATAGGGATGCCAGAAGGAGAAGAAGAAGAGCAAGAAATTGAAAGCTTATTTTAAAAAAATAATGAAGGAAAACTTCTCCAATCTGGTGAAGGAAATAGACTTCTAGGACATCCAGGAAGCTGAGAGAATCCCAAAGAAATTGGACCCAAAAAAGAACACACCAAGATACATCATAATTAAGTTACCCAAAATTAAAGATAAGGAGAGAATCTTAAAGGCAGCAAGAGAAAAGGAGAGAGTTACCTACAAAGGAGTTCCCATAAGACTTTCAGCTGATTTCTCAAAAGAAACCTTTCAGGCAAGAAGAGGCTGGAAAGAAGTATTCAAAGTCACGAAAGGCAAGGACCTACATCCAAGATTACGCTATCCAGCAAAGCTATCCTTTAGAATGGTAAGGCAGATAAAGTGCTTCCCAGGTAAGGTCAAGTTAAAGGAGTTCATCCCCACCAAGCCCTTATTATATGAAATGATAAGAGACTTACCTAAGAAAAAGAAGAAGATCAAAAATATGCACAGTAAAATGACAACAAACTCACAACTATCAACAACTGAACCTAAAAACAAAGACAAAAACAAAAACAGCCCTGGCTGGTGTGACTCAGTAGATTGCACACCGCCTTCGAACCAAAGAGTCGCTGATTCAATTCCCAGTCAGAGCACATGCCTGGGTTACGGGTCAGGTTCCCAATAGGGGGTGTGTGAGAGGCAACCACACATTGATGTTTCTCTCTCTCTCTTTCTCTCTCCCTTCCTTTCTGTCTAAAAATAAATAAATAAAAATTTTAAAAACAAACAAGCAAATGACTAGAATAGGAGAATGGGGGGCAGGGAGGTACAGAGCATAAATGGTAGGCACAAAATAGACAGGAGGACAGGTTAAGAATAGTAAGGAAATGGAGAAGCCAAAGAACCTGTATGTACAACCCATGGATGTACAAACTATGGACATGAACTAAGGCGGGGCAGGGGAATGCTGGTAGGATCAGGGTGGCAGGGCAGAGGGAATAAAAGGGAGAAAAAAGTGGGACAACTATAATAGCATAACCAATAAAATATACTTTAAAAAAAACAGGATAAAAAAAGAGAAAAGTTGGCGATAATAATAAAGACCCACCACTGACAAAATAAAAGGAAAATTGCGGCATTTGATTTGGAAAACAGTGTTTGTGTGTATATCTAAGTTACATTCCTGGTTTCAGTGAAGAGTTTGGTCAGACCCTTAGCTTGACTTTGGAAGGCAGGCTTTGGAGGTGAGCGATTGTAATAACACACTGCACGGATGTGGACATTAGCCAATAGACACGCACCTCTGGCTTTACACCAAGACCTGAGGTGGAACTGGGGCCTGGACTTGTCCAGGAGGTTCATACCTTCAGCAGATAGAGTCTTGCTACAGAATTATATCACACTAACAATGAAACTTACTAGGAAAAAAATAAAATAAAATGCTTTAAATGTTTAAATGCATTTCCAAGTATTCATCCCCCAAATATTTAGACTCTGAGCTGACTGGGCCAAGAGGCCAAGCTTCCTGTGCATGCTGGATGGTGCCAACAATCTCTGCAAGATCAGCAAACATGTAACAACTTAAAATATTATCCTCTTGGAGCCAAAAAAATAATTCCCCAGGTACTGCTCCAGGAAATCAGCTAGGTGCCTCTGTGCAACACCCTCCTTCATAAGGTCTACAAGATTAACTTTTTAATGTGTAATAAATTCTTACAGAGGCATCCATCAGAGCAGGGTCTGTGTCCACTGTGAGGCTACAATGCAAACAGGACTGGGAATGGAGATTTAGGAGTAGAAATGGGTAGGAGGAAAAGGAAGGAAGAGGGAGAGAGATGTAGAAAGAGCAGCAAACAGTCTATTGAGGGACCTGGCAGGCACAGAAGACTTCGATGCCTACACCAAGTCTTAAAGAGGATGTTTGAGGGGTTTTATTTTTGTTTTTCAGGGAAGGAGGAGAAGAGGGCAGTAGTGGCAGAGATCGATTCTCTTTTGCATTTAAATTTCCCTAGATTCAGTAGTCCTATAATTTGTACTCTGTTTCCCAGGCATTTCCATACCAAAACTTCCCCCTTTTTAAGCCTCCACAGCAAAAACAATTCATAGCACTGCCAGCTAGCTCATCTAATTCTAGCATTTAGAGCTTAGCCATCTCATCTTTATCTAAGAAGTGTCACAAAAGAAAATAAATGCATTCAATGTGAATTTTGAGTTTAGAATACTTTATCGGTACTTTATCAGTACTTAGTTCAGTCTTCCCATGGACTAGGAGAGCAGGGAAGTCAAATCTTACATGCATTTAACTTTTGTAAGTTCAGTTACATGACAGAGGGGGGAGAGAGGGTGAGAGTCAGAGAGGGAGAAAGAGAGAGATAGAGAAGATATTGGTTTTAAAAAAGTACGTGCCCCAGAATAAAGCAATAAATCTATTCTGCTAGGTTTTTCTCTACACCCACAAACCATCCACTGTGAAGTCTTTTACTTAAAATACACATTTTTCAAATACTTGACCCCAAAATTCAAGCTCACTGCTTCACCGGTATTCAAACAAGAAAACAGCCACGCGCTCCACTGATGGAGGGGAAGTGGCTGAGAAACAGCATGTCAGTCTGTGGCGTGGCACCTCCCTAACAGAAGTTCAGGGCAGTTTAGATTTTCTGTGACCTTCATCTTGTGGCTGATTTAGAACCTAGTCCTCACATCAGGCACACCTCTGCTGAATGACTGTCCCTTGGCAAATAGAAAGTATTTTTAAAGTGAGGTCATTTTTCGGATGTCTGAATTTGTACCAAAACTAGGAACTTTGCTGTCCCAATCTCAGTGTTCAACAACAAGACACGCCACAAATTCTTTCACCTTCTTCTTAATTTTGGGTACAAAATGGTCCACAAACAAAAGGTATGAGAGACAGAGCCATTCATTCATTCATTCATTTATTCTTCCATTCATCAAATATTTGCAGAGTGTCGACAATGGATTGGGCACAGGATTCCACAGGGGGCTAACTGCTGAATGAAAAAGGGAGTCAAAAGACCTAGTCTAGGCTTAGTCATGCTTAACTTGCCTTGTGACATCGGAGGAATGGCAGATACATATGGGTCTTAGTTGCTTATTTGGTCAAAAAGCTGAAAAAGTTGTGTCCAATAAGTTATAAAAGTCCTTAGTAAGGATATTCTGAGCAATTGAGTTAGAAAATTCGTATTTTCTAAAAAACTAAAAAAAAAAATATGTCTATAACAAACTTTCTTTGAGCTACTTTATTCCTTACAAGCTCTTTGCCCTACACAACCCCTGTCCTCCATCTCTGCCCTTCCAGGTCTCCAGCAGTTTTCCCTCCCGGCCTCCCTCCCTCCCACAGCACGCCGCCAACCCTGCCTCCCAGATGGCCCCTGGAGCATCCTAGCAAGGACGACCCAACCACACCGGGGGAATTTCCTCCTCGGTTGTGCTCCCTGTCGGGCCTTGTTGTTCGGGCCCACTCAAGGTGATTCAGGCGTCAGTGTTTTGATTAAAAGTGATGATAACCATGTTGTGGACAAATGATATGGAAATAGATCTCTTGGAAGATTAATCATACTTTCGGATTGTGCAAATGCTTCGTTTTCAGTGACTGCAGCATTCGTCATGTGCCAGCCTGCACAGAGACCCGAGCAGGCTGAGTGGCTGCATGCGACATGATCAGGGCCTGGGCACCGGTTGTCTTCATTCAGTGCAACCTAAAAACTAACGCGAAAGCACGTGGTTACTCTAAGGGGAGAAAAAAGTCCTTTAGGATGCTGGAATATCTGTGATATTACATCGGAGAACGCCAACTACATATTATTTTATGCAATACCTACCTCTTGGTTGTTCTAGTCAGTCAATAAATACATATTTGAAGAAGGCCCATTCAATAAATAGTTGTGCTCAATTCACTCCCTGAGCATTAAGGAGAAGACTAAAAGTGTCTCGTCTCCTGAAATTTGGGGACATCTGTCGGAAAACCAGAACACCTGAACTTGAACCCCACCTCTGCAACTTGCTGTGTACCTGATTCCAGGCAAGGCGCTCATCATTCTGAACTCTGTCCCCACAGGGACGTCAGAGACTCCTGCTCTCTCTTCCTCACAAAACGTCAGTGAGGAGAAACTGATGGTGTCCGAGAAAAGGAAGACTGTGTTACACTTATCTGATGCTTAATTACCAAGCACGTCACATATATTTACTCATTTAATTCTCACAATAGCCCCATTTTACAGAAAACTACAGCACTGAGAGGTTAGGGGATTTGTTAATAAAAGGCAGAACTCGCGTCAAACCAAGGGAGAAGCCCTGTTTTTTCCCCTTGCCCTGATCAATCATACAAAAGAAGCCAATAAGAATGTTCAATGCCTAAGGGGTGGGGATCAATTAAGCATGGGGAGGTGGGGGAAGACAAATGTCTGCAATATTTTTAGTGTACGTTAATATGATTAAGATGACTTTGCTAGGTTAATAGCACTAAAAATCACATTTTGTGGTTTTCTTATAAAGTTATATGTTTTTTTTTTTTTTTGACTTATTAGGCTTACAAATACCTTGTACTTATACAACACTCCCACATTTCCCTCTTGAATTTGGATTCCCACTAATTAAAATCATTCTTTAACATCCTGAAACCACAAATTGGGGGACTCCAGGGAATCCAGCATCGCTTGCTTTCTGCCTGCTTCGATGACGCAGGCAAAAACTTGAAAACCAAAGACACCAGCAACCTTCCAGCAAACAAAGGCAGGCATTATGTTTTCTGCACTTAAGAGCTTTTGCTCTGCCAGGCAGATACAGAGAACACTCATCTCCTTCCAACTCCCAAATCTCTCGACTTCCTCTTTCTCCTTCTCTGTTTGGGGCCTTTTGAGTGAAATGGCCAATAAGCCCCTTGTTTCACATCTCTGCAGGAACAAGTGGATGCTACTCTCAGTGTCCACTAAACTCTAAGTCCTTTGAGGATACAGGAAGACATCCACCAATCTCAAGATCGGAATGCAACAGGAGGAAGTCTGCAAGCAAAGAAGGGGCTGCCCACCAGCGCTTTCTCTCACACAAAAAAATGGCAGAACCTCTGGGGATGGTAAGGAAGCAAAGATTTTATTCTTGCCTGGTATCTATATCAATACTTACAAAAGTTTCAAGAATAATGCTCTTTACTTAGATTTACTTTTTGAAGTGTTTCCATTGCACAATAAACTTCACTATTAGGAATGGGGGACATAGTCTGTCTGAACCTTATACTGACCCTTCTGCCCACATTAGCAGTAGCCAGTGATAGGATCTGAATCCAGGCCCAGCAGACTCCAGTGCTCCTGACCTTCCTCCACAACAGACTGCCCCTGAATGGATTCTAGGCATCAGAGAGTGGCCACTTGTGATCATGGTTTCTTAATTATATTATTCAACATTCTGAATGATGTCTGATCGTGATGTATGATGTAAGTCTATATTTTCAGGAAAACAACACAAAGAGACCTAAATAGAACAGGAGGAAAATTTTTTCTAATTTTCCAGTTTTAATCTTAAAAAGTAACACTTCCACTCCAAGTACCACTCTCCCTCTTTGATTTTTTTAATTATTATTTCTGTAATGTTTCCCTGGCCCCTACTGCTAGAAAGGGACAACTGAGTAAACTCAGGGAGTTAACAACAGAACATCAAATCAACAGGAGAGAGCGATTTGAAAATAAAATGGTTCAAGATGAAATTGACCACTGGGAAACCAGAGCAGCCACCTTTTCTTTCACATGTCAGCACACGTCCCAAATAGTGTTCTCCAACCTATAATTTGCCTGCATTGTCCAACAAAGGAGGAATGCCGGGAAAACAGGACCCTGCCACCTCTCTTGCTGATTCCCATGCCTGCCCCTCCCCCACTCCCACTGACAATGCCAACAAAATTTAGTCCTAAAGGTAGGACTCCAGTCTTGATACCTGTGGACTAACCCTGGGCCATCCCACCTACCCTGGCATTTTCTTAGAACTCCTCTCCACATGGCTCTGTTAAAAAAAAAAAAAAAAAAAAAAAACATATTCCTAATCATTCAGTCGAAACTGGGTCATCACAACCACTGTCCACAAGTTGAAAGGATGAACTCTGTGAGACCAGCATTCTCTTCCAAGTGTGAGGAGGGTTTGACGGTGACACAGCGTGAAGCGCCCACAGTCACGTTCTTCCTCCACAGGGAGGGAGTGGGGTAGGGTGCAGGATCCCCAGGAAACTCCATCAGGAGAAGGGGAAGGCCAATTTAAAGAGCCTTAAAAGCATTTAATGCCGTCCAACAAGTCCAACTTCAACCAGGAGTAGCCAATACTTGTAGGCGTAATATCTGTCATTAGTTATTCAGGAAAGCCACGTGGAAAGTCACTACCAGGTCAGGTGGCCCAAAGCACGCAAGTCAATTAAGCAGACTGATGAAGGTGACACGAGGCATGAGTGATGCCCCAAGAAGGTAACACACCCAGTGTGGCTGAATCTAAAGCAAGCCACCTATAGCTGAATGTGTTTTGAAACACTGTAAACTCCTTGGGTAAGCACCTCTTTGTGATAAGTGGAAACAACCAAAGAAAAATATGCTAGACCACTAAGCCAAAATACAAATTGAGGAAGAATGGTAACATCCACAGTGCTGAATGGCCTTGGAGGCTCTTTGATCTGTGAGTTTCGATATTTGGCTCAAGGCGTCATTAAAACCAAGAAGTTTATTATGTTTGGGCCAATAAACAGAGCTAATAAAAGTTACCCTTGGCCTGGGTCTCTTTGAGTGGGTGGAACATGGGTCATTTGCAGTGTCTGGGGACTGTGGGTGCACTACTGCTAAGGATGCGCAGCTCCCTTTACACCCTAGATGAGAAAGGACTGCAGCACCTGAGGGAGTAACACCACAGCGAAGTCTACCCCAAGCTCTGGCCTTGAAATTTCCTTTGACAAATACTCATTGAGGTGCCAGAGTTTAAGCAAGAAGTGCACACATATGAATAAGATAGGCCCTGTCTGCAAGACTCCAGACTAGGAAGAAGGCCCTCAGGTAGTCACTTACCCCCAGCAATGACACAGGTCAGACCGTGATGAGGGCTGAGCAGAGGAAAGGGCAATGAATTCTGTGTGGGGAGATCCTGGAAGGCCTTACAGAGGAAGTGCTGTTTAGCTGAACCATAAAGAACTAGTGAAAAAAACAACAGCTAGAAAAGGGTGGTGTTCTGGGCAGGGGGTACAAGCTAAGCAACACTCAGAAAAGGTGAGGGGCAGAGCAGCTGGGGAGAGTGGTAGGTTCCGGTGTGGGGGGCAGTGCAAGGCTTGGGGCTGGGAAGGTAGGTTGGAACATACTGCGAATGGTCTGTGATGACTTGTTATGCATGCACTTGACCTTATTTTGTAGGTGAGGTGGGGAGTGAATAATTTTATATTTTATATTTATTGTTTAAGATTTATATGTCAACAGACTTCCGGCCAAGATGGAGGTGTAGAAGGACACACTGTGCCTCCTCTCACAACCAAAATTAAGGACAACAAATATTTAGAAATAAGAAAACACCCAGAACTCATAGAAAATTGAACTGTTCGGAAGTCCAACAACCATTCATCCAGATGGTAAGAGGGGCGGAGTCGCGGCAGGAAAAAGCAGAGGTGCGGACCGGGCAAACAGGCAGCAGCAGCTGCCAGATCCCAGGTGCACAGGTGGCAGCTAGCAGACCCTGGGCACAGGGTGGCAACTGTGCAGACCCTGAGGCCACACAAGGCAGCTGGCTGGCCAGGTGGTCCCACATTCGCGTGCAGATAATCCAGGCGAAGGTGAATCAGCGGAAGGGACTGGAATCCAAGAGTGAGCAGGGCAAGTGCCATTGTTTCCTCTCAGACCCTGCCCCCATATAAAGTGTCACTACCCAGCGACTGGGCTGTCCTGCCCTGGGGAACACCTAAGGCTCCACCCCTCACTATGTAACAGCTGTGACTAGACCAAAACAAAAAACAAAACAAAAAAAAAAAACAGAAACAAAAATGGCTCGAACTGGAGAACAAACCAAAGCCCTAGAGCCAATTTATCCAGGGGATGAAGAGATAGCCAACCTATCAGATGCACAATTCAAAGCCCTGGTGATCAGGATGCTCACAGAATTGGTTGATTTTGCTCACAGATTAGATGAACAAATGAAGGCTACAATATGTGAAATGAAGAAAAACACATGGGGAACCAACAGAGATGGGAGGAAAACTGGGACTCAAATCAATGGAGTGGACCAGAAGGAAGAAACAAACAACCAAACAGAAAACAAGGAAGAAATAAGAATTCAAAAAAAATGAGGAGAGGCTTAGGAACCTCCAGGACACCTTTAAACATCCCAACATCCAAATTATAGGGGTACCAGAAGGGGAAGAGGAAGAGCAATCAGTGGAAAACTTATTTGAACAAATAATAAAGGAGAACTTCCCCAATCTGGCCAAGGAAACAGTCTTCCAGGAAGTCCAGGAAGCTCAGAGAGTACAAAGAAGTTGGACCCAAGGAGGAACATACCAAGGCACATTATAATTACATTACCCAAGATTCAAATGAAGGAGAGAATTCTAGAAGCAGCAAGGGACAAGGGGACAGTCACCTACAAAGGAGTTCCCATCAGACTGTCAGCTGATTTCTCAAAAGAGACCTTCCAGGCAAGAAGGGGCTGGAAAGAGGTATTCCAAGTCATGAAAATCAAGGACCTACATCCAAGATTACTCTATCCAGTGAAGCTGTCATTTAGAATAGAAGGGAAGATAAAGTGCTTCTCAGATAAGGTCAAGTTAAAAGAGTTCACCATCACCAAGCCCTTATTATATGAAATGTTAAAGGGACTTATCTAAGAAAAAGAAGATAAAAAATATAAACAGTAAAAAGACAGCAAACTCACAGGTATTAACAACCACACCTAAAAGAAAAGCAAACTAAGCAAACCACTACAACAGGAGCAGAAACACAGAAATGGAGATCACATGGAGGGTTAGCAATAGGGGAGTGGGAGGAGGAGAGAGGGCGACAAGGTACAGAGAATAAGTAGCATAGATGGTGGATAGAAAATAGACAGGGGGAGGGCAAGAATAGTGTGGGAAATGTAGAAGCTAAAGAACTTATGACACAT